>UZAN01055474.1:1837-14483 GCA_900618425.1 Echinostoma caproni | reverse complement strand
TCCGCGCTCATCGAGTGAAGCAATCCAGACAAACTTTTGCTTTCTCTCCACTAAGCAGCGTAACTGGTGTGTTCATCGATCGCATTTCTGGCACTGGATCGATTATTGCTCATCATCCCAGTCGACCATGTTCTGCGCAGATTTGTAGACACCGCGACAGTTGGCCTTCCTCGGTGCTGCCGGATTGGTTTGCCTTCTGCGTCCAGTTTGTACTTTGCTGATGCCGTTGTTGTCAGTCNTGTCAGTCTTCGGAACACAGCATGCTCCAGTGGGTCGCCTAGGCCTTTTTTGTCGTCAGCACTGTCGACTACTCTACTCACTAAAACTGATTTCCGCTTTTCTACCGAACCGCTTGTTGAAGCTACTGGTGGATTATTGATTCTTACCTTGACGCTCGTCGACGGAAGACAGGTGCGTCTTATCTCCGTTGTCTGTGTTGCCACGCTCTGTCTCTCAAATAAGATCTAGATGTCCGGGTACTTCCTTATCATAGCTGCACTTTGAAGTTGATTTCATTGGAATTGTAATGCACTGTACCTAAACTATTCAAAGAGACACCCAGTTCTTGAAGGACATCCTCTGTGTGAGCTAACTTTGCTGTCTTACTCATGACGTTTTTTGAGGCTGCTATTAGCACAGTGGAGTTTTGATCTGAACGCATTTCGCTGCGATTTATAATCCACTTATCTGGAATAAGACTGCGAATATCCAAATTAATCGATTGAATACCCTAACGGTATGCAAGAAGGACAACAACCATTGCGCATAGAAATAACATTCACACTATAACCTTGCATTGCGCAAAGGCTGGGCAAATAACTTTCGTGGCTCCCACGGCAGATCTATGGCTCTTAACGCTCTCATTCGGCAAGATAGCGTGAAATAAACTCCTTTTTTTCAAAAAGCCCGTGAGGTATGCACAGAGCATGATAATATGTGCAAATTAATCATATGTGCAACAACAGTGCAGGTATATATAAGGTCTAATTGGAAGATATACACAATGGAGATTGTGGTGAAGCGAAATGAAAACGCAGCGCAAACAGAATGCAAAGTAGACAAGGTCACAAACGAGGATACGGATGATGGAGGAATGCACTAAATAAGCATGTCAATGGAAATTGAAGTAACAGCAAACTTTGTATCGACAGGATTCGACGTACGGCAATAATGGTAGAAAATACGGAGAGACGGTCTGTGGAACAAATGACGAGAGAGGATGGAGACATGTGTATAGAAATGAATAGAAAGGAGTACAGCGAGTTCATGCATTTGTAAAAGTACATGTTTCTCTGTACGCTGGAACAGAGCTTGCTTCTGAGGAAACATTCATTGCGTTCGGGGTTTCGATCAGTCAAGGAGTGATTTAGATTATTTAGATTAATTAGGCGTTGGTCGCTTTGATGTGAGACTGATTACACGCTAGACACCTAACCTTAAAACACCTAAACCGTTATTGTCTACGAGCACAGCATGCCATGGCACGTACCCGCGACAGTGCATGGCGTCCGCTAACAAAACATAATCAAACCTGTTGACGCAGCACAGTCTTAGGAACAAAATAAATGTGACGAACGATGCCTTCGTTCAGCTCTATAATAACCTCTACCTGATTCTCCAGCATATCCCGCATCGCCATGTGAATCCGACTGAAATCTTCTTCGACGTATGAATGTAATATACGCCGTAGTTAAGGGTCTCTTGAACCTGTGTATGGCGAAATCCCTAATCTCGCGAGTATTTCTAAAAGTGTTCATCAAAGTTCACACTTCCTCTTCTTGTTCTCCAGATAGACGACGATTGCTTATATACAAACCCCGCTGACCCACATGGATATCATGGTTGTACACCAGACAACGCTTCATCACTGGGTACTCTCTTCCGACTGCGCGAATTCCAATGAATACCGGAAAATCGATATTTTGCCGCCTAAAACGGAATAATACATTAGAAATGATAGTTGTAATCACCTGGTTGCAGTTGCGCCGAGCCTGCAATGATCTGTACAGCAACATTTGATGAAATAGTACGGAAAACCCCCAGAAAGGGTCAGTTTCCGACCAAACTTACTCTAGTATCAATTGTTTGGTTGTCATTGAGACAACCACAGAAGAAAGTTCAGGTACACCTTTGTAATTCACGGGTGTCTTCCGCTAAACGGTCCAGCGTTCCATAGCAGATTTTACCATTCGTTTATAAACGACTATCGTCAAAGTGAGCCGTGGTTGGTACGGTAAAAAGTCTGTCTAGGTCCTCTTCAAGGGTGCATTTATCTAACGCACTTTGATTCTCCCGGCAGTTGTATCGGATAAATTGTCCATAAATGTCATCGACTTAACTATCCCCCTAGGAGTTAGTATGCCGACTGATGTTACCCCGAGAAGTATCTTCTCTCCAGGTGATTGTGATAGTAGACAGACGCTGGGTTTTGGTTGTACCAGTAACTGCGTTTCCCGTATAGAGTGCAAGAGGGCATGGTGCATTCCTTGACANCACCCGTCTTCACCGCATCTGCCGTGGTTCCTACAAGTAGCCGCACGATGTGAGCTGTCCAAACAGATAAAGCACGCACCATGCCTCTAAGCTGCTTCCCAACGATCCGGAACATCCAGTTGCACACATTTTTCACACGCGGATAGCTCGCAATTTGAACGATATATGAGGCACCTGAGTGAGTCACGTTCCCCTACGGTTGCACAGTTGTTTGCTTTTCTAGAGCTTCTCGGGATATCGTAGATTCGTTCCTTGGCGTGGTGTCTCTCTTGTTGCCTACTAGTGCTTGCGACTTGTCCGAATTGACTACTGGAGACCTTGGCACGGTTTCGTGTGAATTCCATCAGCTAGGCGAAATTCGATTCCCTCGCTAAACGGCTGATAATCTCCTCCTCCTTGGCCCATCGCTGTTGTATTTCAGCCGACAGGCATCGTATTATCGCTTCTAGGGTATGTAATGCATCCAAATATTTTTCGTAACTCATTTGAGTCACGGCAATGGAACAGTTTTGCATCTTCATTACCAGTCCCATCAACGATTTGGGTTCGTTTCTCGCTTTACGGGCCTCGGCCAACACCCCATCTATGAGCGTCCGTGCCACGTGAAACGGTTTATCAAACAGTTCCTTAAGGATGTCCCTTGCTCGGTTATACCCAAGTTCGTTTGGTAGCATTACAAATTGTTCACCAGGGTCCCGGGACTTCCCGTGGAAATAATGCTTTAGGTACGGACCTCTTGGCCTGGATCGGCGACTCGACACTCGACCAGATTATCAAGTTCTCTAATGAATCTCTAATAGTTGCTGGGGTTCCGTCAAATGGCGTTAGCTCCACCTTGGGCAGGTGGCGGCACATTACTTTGATCTGTGGTTGAGCCACTTCCGGCGTCAGTCTAATGGGTACGATTTGTTTTTCGGTCGCGGTGTGCTTAGTCGAGTAAGATTGCCTAGCCTCTGCTTCCCTAAGCTTTATTGACCTAATATCCTGCTCTAACTGTACAATCTTACGGAGAGATATATCAGGAATCTTAACATTGGCATCACAATTAGGGCACGTGAAATTCTGGCACTAACGGGACTGAGTGAATTACAAATGAGAGAATCAGAACCCCCTCGAATTCCCAGTGATTCGCCGGGTTAATTCCCGTTGTTGCTCCTCGATCCTTCCTTGTTCCAACGAAATTCTCTTCTTCCAATTTGCACGATCTTTGAGTACTGTCTCCCAAATAGATTACTCAGCNCGACGCGTAGCCGAGATTGGATTCCAGAAACGTCAACAAAACGAACGATTCAGCAAAATTCAACGGTACTGTATTATTGAGTGATTAAATTAGAAAATAAAATATATACAAGTCTCAAAGGTGATCTCAAGACAACTTCAAAGCAAGAGCCAAACGGTATCGTGAGCGTTATTCAGGGAATCTGAACGGAAGAAATGAGTCTGGACAGGAATAGCACGCTCACCATCACGCTGCACTTGAACAAGTCAAATGTGGGCGGTCAGGTCTCAGTTAAAACAACTAGGGTACAAATGAAGCAGAAAAACAAACAAAGTCAAATANNNAATAGTGGGATCGATGTGTAAATATGCAAAGGAGGTGGAACGTTGAATGTCTATCTATGTATGAGGCGGATGATGTTAGGTGAATTAAATGTGAAATTCACGAAATGTGGAACCGAGGTGGATTGTCTGGGCTTAACAGGAAGTATTTTCACAGATCGGCCAGTACACTGCATTTCACCATATGCCTCCATACCCCGCTCCATTGGGCGCCTAATGTACGAGCGGGCGCGATTCTTCACTACACTAAAATGTACTGGGCTCGACTCTGATGCTGTCAAGTTCAAGCGAATCCGTAACTTATGTAAGTTGATAGTTAGGGAATTCCACAATAGACAACAGAAAGCAATTCTTCTTCGTGCCAGAAGTAACCCTAATTCTTTATTTAAGTCACTCCGCCATAAAAGGCAACCAACCCCCTTTGCATTAGCCCTCAAGCTACCTGACGGCTCCCTGTAACCTCCTCTGTTCTGGTAGCCGTAATCTTCCGGTCTCATTATAAATATGCTTTTAACGTTCTTCCTGTCTTTTTCCACCCTAATGTTCCCCGTCCTAATACACCGCCCCCATTAGAACATTTCATCATTCCTCCAGGGGAAACCGAATCACTCGTCGAATCCCTGAATCCCTTTAGTTCAATGGGACCAGACGGTTTACACCCCCGAGTGTTAAAAGAAGCCGCCTCAGTCCTTGCTCCGTACTATTCCACTCTCTTCCAAAAGTATCGAGATGCTGGAATATTCCCTTCATCCTGGAAGACAGACATCATGTCCTCCAATTTAAAAACGAGGACAAGCACACTCCAAGTAGTTACAGACTTATCAGCCTGACTAGCGCGCTCAGCGAGGCCTTCGAACGGGTTTTAAAAAGAGCAATACTGCAACACTTATCTGACAACCAACTTCTTTCCCAAACTCATCACGGCTTCCTCCCTAGCAGATCCTGCATCTCTAATATGTTTTCTGTCATGGACAGTCTAAGTGAAGCCCATGATGGAGGCTTGATTTCCCACGCAATTTTTGACTTTGCAAAAGACTTCGATCGGGTCCCCCACGCTCTCTTACTCTATAAACTCCAGTCATATGGCCTCATTGGTAGAATCTTGGCCCTACTTCGCGACTTTTTCACGAACCGCCCCTTTTCGGTCCTCATACATTCATCGCTTTCATCTGATTGTTCCATTTCTACCGGATTCCTGCAAGGTTCTGTCCTTGGCCCCTCCTCTTCCTAATATATATATATTATTGACCTGCCACACAGGATTGGAGTCAATGTCGACAATTATGCTGATGACCTGACAATTTGAGGCACCGATCCTGTGGTTTTTATTCAACCATGGATGCAGTCAAAAACTGGTCTACGGTCGGAAAGCTTTCAATAAAGGACGACGAAGGTGGTAATATGTCGTTTGGAAGGGATCCTATACACAGCATCAGGCCTAGCGCTTCCACGATCATGGAGGGTGTAAAACACGATAAGGTTCTTGGTTTCTGGCTGACCAGGTCACTCTCGTTACCCGACAACCAACAAAAGTTGCGCTGCTTAGTGGAGAGAAAGCAAAAGTTTGTCTGGATTGCTTCACTCGATGAGCGCGGACGTCAAATGTCCAAAGTGACTGAAAATGGCACGTTTTGGGCCACGCTAATTTGATTTATTTGTCTCCGAGTTTTGAATTACGTCCAAGGACTATACCAAGGTATAGGTCTAGATTTCATTTGAGAGCGGATTTTGTGGGGGCAATAATAACTTGTTCGGGGAGGCTATTCCAATGTGTAATGACTGTGGGTGAAAGTGCATTAGCCGACTGGTGTACTGGCACGCGGTTTCAAGAGTTTAATGCCATCCTCATGTGGATTATATATACTAGTGAGCCCCAAGAAGTCACAGACTCTGCCGAACTTGAAGGTGCAGTTCTTATTGATGGAGTTAAGCTTGTTTTAAAATTTCACGATGGGACACTTTTCTAAAGCTGGAGACAAGTTAGTTTTATTTCGCAATCGTCGAATATCTTAGGCTAAAAGTTTGACAATAGCATTTAGAATAGTTTCTGATAGATATATGGACGGTGCAGTTCTTTATGATGAAGTTTGGGTCCATTTCGTTACCGAGAACTTTTTCATGCATTGAATAAAGAGGATTGATCAAATGAACTTGATTTTTTCGCATAAAACCGCGTTTGGATGCTACGCAATTACCACCTTTTACCTGTTCGGTCGCAAATGCGTAGGCCTTGAATTCTGACAAATGCAAGATTTGCACATTGTAGGGCATCGTACAAACGACTACTCGTTGGGAAGTAGAACATTACAGAAGGTCAGGCACGAAAGGGACCTGGACATAGTCATTACCGATTATCTGTCGCAGCAAACTAACTGTAACACACAGGCCTGGAGGGCAATGTTCAAAATAAACCAAATCAGCCGACTTCTGGGGAAATTCACACCAGAGTCTCTCCCCAAGATATTTGCTACACTCATCAAGCCACATTCAGAGATCAACATCCAGGCTTGCCCACCGCTGCTTAGGATGGATGTCTATGCCATTGAGCGTGCACAGCGGAAAGCCACTAAACGAGTACAGGGCCTGTCACGCACACCCTGTATGGATAGACCCCGTTCACTAAACTTGTACACCATGGAGTATAGGAGGGTAAGGGGCGACCTGATTCTCCTGAGGGACACACTCAGAGCTCAGGGGCACTCTAACAGGCATCTGTTCATGATGGTCCCTCCGTCAGCACTGCGCGGCCACTGCATGAAACTGGAGAGGCAGCGTCCCAGACTGAGAGCCCGGGAACACTGTTTCTCGGTACTTGTATGTCGCCCTTGGAACTCACCGACAACGACAGCAGTCCAGGCTAAAATAAACAATCGTTCAAAATGCTATTTGACCAACACAGCTGAACAGTACTTTTGAACTCTGTTCGACATACAGTTACCGGCAATCGGACGACCCCGACCTGAGCACCAGCCTTTGACTGCTGTGATTGTCATATATTGTGTATGTTTGCAGGTAAGGTGATGTGAATGTGTGACCCCCCAAAGTTTATCTCTACTCTGTCCTCACTGATGCCAGAGCTGCATTCCGAGAACAAGGCCGGAGGCCGGACGGCTGGTCACTCGGTATGTATCACGAAGTTCTATTCGTCCATGTGATAGCAGACCCATTCATCACTAGACTCAACACTCATCCAAGCAAGGTAGCGGGATTTTTATTCCTAATGGCCCCGGAAAAACCTATAACGAGAGAAAACGAAAACCCACCGACTAGACAATAATGCGAAGAACACTCGAAAGTGAGTTACTGATGATAGGAGAAACTCGGGCCGGCTCCCAAACCCCATGGTCTTGGACGCGGAAATAATAGGAAAGCAAGAAAAAGAAGGGCACCCACCAGATCCCAACCGCAGTAGCCGTCAAAATAGCGAGTTATCCCGTCAACCGATTACGGAAAGAAAAATGAGAAAAAGAAGGATTAAAAAAGAAAGAAAAGTGAAAAAAAGAAAAAAGAAAGCAAAAGGATAAATAAAACGTACATGCGGTTTGGTGGGAGAATCTCTCTCGGTTAACCACTCACCGTCGAAGACCGGAGTCGGGTAAGGGCACAGGGGTACTGCCTCCCTAACTGCAAACAGTACCCGTGCATCCGGACACACCCCATTCAGTGCATTCATCTGCACACCAAAATCTTGATCGCAGCGGCCGAGTTATGTAGCCCTGGGGCAGCCTATTGATCCACTGTCAAGTAAGCTGCGGATGCAGTTCTGTCAAGGTGAGGGTGAGGACCCACTGCATTCCTCCTATTTTCCCTACGCACTGTTTTTCTTTTTTAGTACCACATATAACCTGTCCACAAAGGATGCGATACTACGCCACGCTATTCTGCCTTTCAGAACAATTGCATGTCGAAGTGTTGGAAGCCAAGGAAACTCGCCGAATCTGGACGTTCAATTGGAGGTAGCCGCAAACGTCGTGTGAGAACTGAACTGAACTAAACTGAATCTTTTACCCAAACTGCTGAAAGAATAATTGCGTGGTTTGGTTGTGCGTCCTGGCTGTCCAGATCGGTTACGTAACGGTCGGCGTCATTGGAACACTGCGAAGATTTTGGTGGCAAGCTCCTTTGTGAACCACGTTTGTCGTTTTGACCATTACTTACGTACAAGAGCAGGAAAACACAGTTAGACAGTATCACTCCTAACTGTCTCTCGATTCAGACACAATTGGATACCGAGTAACAGGCAACTACTTCGCTAATCTCCGTCTGTCACCGAGCAGTTAACCTACCAGCAGAACCCGGCCACTCGAAAACTTTGGTTCCCAAACCTGTTAATCCTTGCAAAGGATCCAAAAGACCAAAACAGGTTAGAAAACTTGACTCATTTGGGGGAACTAATAAAAAGGCTACGTTCCAGAAAAAGAGGCCCAAAAAATGGGGCACTAGCTTGGGAGTGAATCACGAGGAGCCACCCTCCCTTAGCGAAAGGCCGAATACTGCACATTGCATACACCAATGCGTGTACCGTGGGAAACAAATGGTTGGAGCTTAGGGTGAAGATAGGGAAACGTGATGTTGTGGCTATCACAGAAACCTGCCTCCGGCCCGGAATGGACATCAAGCACCAATGCCCGCCAGCCTTCCGCGATTATCGCACCGATAGGACTAACGGCAGGATAGGTGGGGGAGCCTCAGACTAGTGGCACAGCACCTACACCAGAGCCAGAGGCAAACAATCACGATGTCAACTCCAAACATCCAGGTTTCCCGCTATGTGGTGTGCATTGGACCCACACAACTGCTTATATTGAGCTTTTACGAAGCCCATCATCATTGGCTAACGAGGATGATGTGCTGTCACGCATGCTACGAACGGCAGCTCAACACAATGGGAAACTAATCCCCGACGATTTCAACGCACCAGATTTAAACTGGAGTCAAGAAGGTGCTCCGTCGGGTTCTTTCGATTCAGCGATGCTGAACCTGCTGCACAATAAAGCCCTCGTGCAGCAAGTAAGCGAAGATATGCGATGGCGCACTGGAAGCAGAGCCACCAGATTGGACCTGGTATTAACAAAGGGGCAAGTATTATAGCGAATATCCAGGTAATGGCCCCAGTGGGCAAGAGCGACCACGCTCTACTTCACATTAGCATATCTTTCAGAGGATCGATCGCGCCCGATAAGAGGAGGAGAAACTATGAGTAAATGAACCTAGCACAGCTCCTAAGGGGTACGAATTCCATGATATGGGAATTAGACTCCAGTGAGCCGTTAGAGGAGAGCTGGAATCTAGCAAAGTTCAACTTGCTACAGCTCGCAAATAGTCGTGCTTCGCCGAAAAACATCCGGAGAAACGGAAAGCCTCCGTGGTGGAAGGCGCGGGTGCGAATGTCCCAGGATCGTAAACATCGAGCTTGGGGAAGGCTGATAGTCTTAGTCAGCCACCGCCGATTTCTAGAATACGACCGAATGGGCAAGCGCGCAATGGCTGTCCGGTGGATGTGCGGCATTGAATATGAAAGTATCTAGCTAGAAACGCGAAATTCAACCCAAAGCCTACTTTAATTATGTCCACTCCAAGGCTACACTCAGATGGTCGGTCGGGTACGTTATCGCAGGGTCAAATGCTGAAATGTCGAATATTTCCGTCGTTATTTCGATAGGTTTCACCAACCAGATAGAGGGGGAAACCCCCAGGCTCCATAGAGCGAGAAATACCCGCAGTGGCTTGAGTCGTCTTCACCGAAGATGAGGTAAGGCTCCAGCTGCAAGCGCTGAAGAGCACAAAGGCAGTGGGATCCGAGGATATCCATCCCGCTCTCTTGAAACCAATGGCTGGAGTGCATGCTACACCGTTAGTAAAGCTGTTCAAGAAGTCCTTCCAAGAAGGACCGCTACCAGGAAACTGGAAGGTGGCGAATGTTGTCTCCACGCACAAAGGAGAGGGCAGAAATCAAGCAACAAAAATACTGGAAAGGCTACTGAGGGACAAGGTGGTGGCTTATGTTGCGCCCCACCATCTTCTATAAGCTAACCAGCACGGATTTGTGAGGAAGAGATCGTGTCTCACGAATCTAATAGTGTTTTCAGATGAAATCACTGAGGAGGAGAGGGTGGAGATGTTCTAATTGGACTTCCAAAATGCCTTTGACTCTGTAACCCACAAGCTACTGCTCCTGAAATTAAGAACCTTCAAAATTCATCCGAAGCTATTTGCATGGATCGAAGACTTCCTGAGAGAAAGGTTTTTCTATGTTAACATAGAAGGGTCCAAATCGAGGGAAGACAGGATAGCAAGTGGAGTCCTACAGGGGTCAGTCTTAGGTCCTCTCCCATTCCCAGCCTACGTGAATGATTTGCCCGCGAGGTTAGAGAACCCAGTATTCATGTTCGCTGACGGCCTGAAACTGGTGGGTTCCCTCTCGAACCGCTTCATGCAGAGGGATTTGGATACCCTCATACGCTGGAATGAAGACTGGGAGCTATCGCTCAACGTGGTCAAGTGTAGACAGCTTATACAGACTGAAAGCACAGGCTTGGTACGGTTGATTAACACTGAGAACCCAGTGGAACTCCAAAGGGGTGACGAAATGAGGGACCTGGGAAGTCAGTTCACCAGTAATTTCAAATCAGAGAAGTAGTGCCTATTGGCGGCACGTAAGACAAACAACGCTCTGTACCAACTACTGAGACCTGATATTTCGCGGGTTCAAGAGGTGTTGTTACCCCTACGTAAAGTGTGTGAGACCACACATGGAATACTGCATCCAAGCGTGATCTTCATGCCTGAAGCGGGACAGGAAG
Organism: Echinostoma caproni; assembly: GCA_900618425.1. NCBI lineage: Eukaryota > Metazoa > Platyhelminthes > Trematoda > Plagiorchiida > Echinostomatidae > Echinostoma > Echinostoma caproni. The sequence continues at coordinate 3,627 of UZAN01055474.1, read as the reverse complement.
GTCCTAGAGGCGGTTTAACGTAGGCTCATTAAGTGCTTCTCCCACCTGAGGGGGAAAGAATACCCAACTCGTCGATCTATACTGAAACTATTCTCTTTGAATATGAGACGCCTTAGAGGTGATCTAACAGAAGCCTCTAAGAGTATAAAATGCACAACTGATACGGGTGCTTCACTGTTCATTAGCGGTCACTGTTGCGGCGGCTGGAGCACCGTAGATGATGATGAAAACAATATTTGATGACTCAGATAGATTTGTGAGTAGCATTCTCTCTTCTCTCCTTTAATCTGGCCCTTGTTTATCTGTACCATTTATTATTATTCCTGTAAAACATGTCGGTTTAGATTTGCGTTTGATTCCGCTCGGTTGAGCATTAATAATACATTTGTTCGTCTATCGCGTGCGGTCCGCCTACTGAGGATCACGATCAAGTATGTATACGAAATTTATTGTATCGCTGTACATTTTCAGATACCGTATTATACGTGATTCCACTATTGAGCGATGTTCGTTGTGTTCTATTATTGTTGAACGGTTTGGTTGATCGTGGATTTTGCGATAAAGAATCGTACAAATTTCGGGATCACGAAGTTGTTCGGTTGAAAGATACACGTGTAAGACAGTTCCTAAAAGGCGACCGTAACAGTGACAACGTGGCATTACGTGGACACTCTTTGAAATTGGCAAAAGAACATTCCAGGTTGAAAGTCAGAGCAGACTTTCTAATAAACCGGGTGGTGAACAGTCAGAACTAAATCCCAGAAGCAGTGATCACAGCACAAACTGGCTGACTGCTGGCTGATTGTATTTCCTAATTTGGAGTGATCAGTGCAAGATGGGCCGTGGACCAACCTGAGAATCCCATGTGAAAGTTAATCCTATATCTTGTTAGTTTTCCTTTTTCCTATCACCCTTTTTTCTTTATCACAAATAACTATTATTTTCTATCATTTATGAAGTACAGCTCTTGCATTTTCTCAGTTTTCATTTACACCTTATACTTACCCGCCGGTAGAGCGTGCCAGGCTTGAATTTCTCGCATAGAAATCGATTCAGGCCATGACTCTTTGTTGACTGGAGCCTGCTGATATATCACCGATTGAACATTTAAATATATGTGAACCATTCTGGGAACCACAGACTGCTGCTTCACAAAATCAAAAGCTTTGGGCTGGAAGGAAATCTGCATAGGTGGTTAACCGCATTCGTCATAAATAGAACCTTCGCAGTGAGGGTAGGCGATGCCAGTTCTCAGGTCATTCAACTGACCAGTGGAGTGCCCCAAGGTTCGGTTCTCAGACCGTTATTCCTTATTTTATTCGTCAATGACTTAGCGGCATTAACCCACTCACCCTGTTTCGTCTTCGCGGATAACATGAAGGTGGTGGGGTCGAGTGTCAGAGCTAACCTAGCGAGGGACATTAAACCAGTAGTAATCTAATAAGTGTGACTTGGCACTGAATGCGGCCAAGTGTCAACTATTATCCAAGCAAAAGGATCTATTAGTTGCTTTCGGTACGTGGGGAGTGTTCAAAGTTCAACCGGTAGAAACTGTCAAGGATCTTAGGGTAGTAACGACTTCGGATTTCAGGTGGGAGAGCCAATGTGAAATCGAAGCTCACAAGGCACGAGGAGAACTTTTCCGGCTCAGATCGACTCTATCTTAGAGAAAACCGAAAATCTTTGTCCCGTTGTACAAAACAATAGTAAGGCCCCATCTAGAATGCGGTGTCCAGGCCTGGGTACCTCTGCACAAAAAGACGCCGCTTTCCAGGGAAAGGTGCAGAGAC
>UZAN01055471.1:0-14485 GCA_900618425.1 Echinostoma caproni | reverse complement strand
CAGCCTCACTCTAACTCGGGAAGTATTGGACCAAGTGGAAAAGTTTCGTTATTTAGGTAGGTCGCTGCAATATACTCATCTTAGTCCGGATAACCATAAGTATTTGGTCGGTCATACTCACTAATTTTTGCAAGACGAAGAAAAAAAATACAAAAGTACAAATGACTGGAGGTTAGGGACCAACATACGTGAAGTCGAAGTAGTTATAATGAGTGCTTTCCCCATCAACATAGTCCCGACTGAGTTCCAGCAACATTAGCGGATACATGGCCCCGCGAACCAACTGTCTCTTGTCACCCAATTCCAACTGATTGAACCCTGGAAAACAAGAGACCAAAATTGAAAAAGAATGACGTGGAAGACAAGTATACAATTATTATAAACCAGACTGATCTAACTGTCGATTATGACAAGGGAATGAGTGTAGTCATTGTGCAAACCGAAGAGTAAAATCGAAGTTTGATCCCGAGTAAGATGAAAGCAGAACGCAAAACCGGGCCGACGACGTTGGACCTGGAGATAAGCCCCATGTATCATGTACTGCGTAAGCACAGGAATTCCATATCACCACATGACAGGTGTTGTACGAAAGCTTAGGACAAGAAACCATCAGCGGATAAGCAAATCAGTTCCCTAAGTTACTGATATATTACAAAACGAATAGTGGTAAGCACATACGCGACAAAGCCATCAGCAACAAGGTGGTTAAAGTGCGCAACGTGGATCAGAGTCATTTGTTCGTTTTGTGTGCGTAGTGTCTATGGTAAGGCACTGCATTATTCCTCAACCTCGATGAAAGATAAGGCCTCCCCAAGGCTCCTCTAACTTCATGGGTTTGAATATCCATTTTGTTACGGATGGCGTCTTTAAAGGTGGACAATTATCTGAATGGGTTATTGAGCATTATCATCATTGTTACATCAGCTTCCATTATAGCCTTTATTGTAGGAAACTGAGCATTTCCGTCTTCGAAAAGATGGGAAAATAAATGGTTGAACGCACAAGGAAATGCGTATCAGTAAGCGTTTTGCTGTTGGAACGAGCAAAAGCAATAGTACATGTCACTCGAAATTAAATCAACATCCACATGCGACAAGCAAGTGGAAGCAGCTGGACTTGACATCGAATCAGGGTCTACAAGGTACAAAAATGACGGTGCAGGGACACAGGTGATGAGAAGTTGGAGCAAGCGCCGTGCAGGATATGCATGATCGGCACTCGGGTGATATGGTATTGAGGAATACGTTTGTTTCCGTCCTCTCGAACGAACGCGTGTTTTCACTCTTGAAATGCGAGCTACATATCAGATTCATCCACATATGGCGAAAAATAAACACAGGCATGGGGCACGGCCGAATTGTTCTTTAGATAATCACCAACTTGAGACGGAGAACCACGCCCAGCGGGGCAAATGGTTTTGATTGTATTTTAAGCATACATAGGTGAAACCCCTGCACACCATCCCCGTTCTATATTCTGAAGGTGATGGAACGAATGCAATGAAATACTCATAGCTGAACCCCCACGAAAATGCGATCGAATGACTGTTCTTGTTTGTCCACAATAAAATAATCCCTAAAGAAAAGCATTCCGCTGACCAACAGGTTATGAGTTGTTGTCCAAGAGTTGGAGAAATATCACCAAACGAAATACGAGCGGCTATGAGCAAATAGGATAATAAATGCCAACTCCTGATCTCTCAAATCCGTCTCACGTTTCATCATAAGTCTGAAAGTGAATTATAAATGACGCCAGAGAACAATTGCCTGTACACTGGAAGAGTTTTCTTCCATTCAAATCGTGCTCTTAATTAATGATTGTTGAACAGATGTTTCAAAAATGTAGTTATATTAGAATAAGGCTGCATCATCTTATTCGCAGCATAATGGTGCAAACGACTTTGGCCAGTTGATGGAATGCGTGAAAAGGAACTCAAAACTATAACGATAACATAGTAGTGTTATTAGTGGTAACAAAAACAGTAATCACACAAAATCATATACTGCCAAGCGAAAGTTAGGAACTTAACACTAAGACATGTGAAACTTCATGAACTAGACGTTTATCGTTCATCACTGGTTATTCAAAATGTGTGGGCAACCGAGAAGATATGAAAACATGTGAAACCACGCAACCGAAATACGACCGTCTTTTGTGCATCTTGAGTAGAGTTGCCTCCTATTTCAGTTCTCCGATGCACTTCGTAAACAGCACAAACAGAGCAGAGGATCACAGCGGCTAAAATAATCTTGCCGAGTCACGAGTTGGAACGTATCCAGAAACGCTTTTGGTATCAAAACATGAGCAGATTGCAGCTCAGGTATACGGCATTGGGGAACTATCACTTGGGGAGATAGGAAATNCTTTCCATTGGTGACGCGTAGCATAACAGTTGGCTAGATTGCGCATCTAACCTGCCAATGTGGATGACCGTTGTTACTGCTTTTAAAGCACAGTAACATTTTACGACTATCGGTGGTGGGTGGGTGTGGTGGTTCTTTTTAAGATACTGCTTCAATATTCTGATGTTTAGTCCAACGGTTGTATTGTACTGCACATGACGGCAAGAGCTTCCACGAAATCGCGTAAAATATGAAGGTCATGGGATTTCGGTTACAGGACCGTATCTTCGCTAAAGACCACATGTAACAGTTCATTGAAGTAAGCTTTGTGGATAAACCTCGTACACATGTTTCCGTTCCCATTCGGTTTCCAGTGAGTCTTTATTGCATCATTCAACTGATCTATTAAATGCTCTGTGGATTGTCTTTGTGATATGAATAGAGATGGCAAGACGAATGATCTTCACATAAATATGCATGAAAATTAGCTCATCCCGCAGATAGAAAAACGAAAAACCAACAACATAGAAGCACCGCCTGAGTAATACTAGTGCTAGTGTTATAATTCTAGAAGGCGGTGCCTGGTCGAGGAAAGTTGCTTATTGCTGACATCAATAATATCAATAATTTGATATCTGATTTGATATTTGACATCTCATTTGAAACGGCAACACACAGGGTAATGAATGGAGCACTCGTTAGTTATTCCTGAGGGAACAGCAATTCGCCTTCAGTGGTCTTGATAACTTTTGATAGTCTAAAGAAAGCGCCAACCGCATTGTTTTGCATACTACTCACAAACGTGAGTACTAACTCACAACATTATTAGTAATCTCAGAACACAAGTGTTTTTTTTGGTGCAGACTTCGTTCTCTAGCTTATTCAGATTGCTTCCATTTTGAACAGAGATCAACTTGCACTTCACGGTTTTCATCACTTGGTAATCGTGATCGGAACTTCAAATGACCCCTGTTGAAATAAACATGCGTTCCAAAGATCCTTGGTGAATAAGTATAGTTGAGTTTAGGTTGTTGCAGTTACTAACGGAAGTTCCGACTTTAAAAGTTAAACGCAGATTTGCCACAACTTAACGGTGGCTTGTAGCGGAAACTTGCTTGAGGGCATATTACTTTGATATCAATATGATCAAACGATCGAAAGAAATCCGGTACAGCAAATACAGATAAATGCATACGATAGGATAATGCAAATCAAGTTTCACTTAGTTTTCAGATACTGATATTTGTGATTGATAAAGCCAACTGACTAGTTGAAAATTAAAACAGGTACATCGCCCGTTCCTCATCCACAGAACACCGCAATCAGACGTACTTCAGGGTCACGAGAAAGAGCTAAATTGTGCAACAGCATGAATAGTGACCGCATGGACATGTGCACCAATGCACTAGATAGAATGGAAGCATAATGATGACTGATTTTTTATTACACACTTTCTTGTGATGAACAGCAGGTGGAGATAACCCGATAGTCACAAGGACCTGCTGCTTAGTGATAGAAACCAGTAACCCAAAGCCCGGGACTTCGAGTGCAGAACGACATGGGACCTCGCCAAGTTGGGCGTAGTACTGAACGAGACGATATCCTACTGAATATTGTTGGCTGCATTCCATTTCGCCTGTTCGCCGAGCTTGGCAATTTGTTTGCAAACGTTTCATCACCAGCCGAGGTGACATCATCACCACTTCACAAGCACTGATGATGTCACCTCGGCTGATGATGAAACGTTTGCAAACAAATTGCCAAGCTCGGCGAACAGGCGAAATGGAATTCAGTTCACCCGAGCCACGAGAACTGATTTTCAATATTTTGTCATTTGTTTGCTGTTGTCAGGATATGCTCACATTTCAGCGAGAAAAAAAATGCAAACGCATAATTTCGTAGAATGATGCCGAAAGGAATAACAATGAGCTATGAAATTCGAATATACTTTCGAAACACCTAGTTCGCTTCAGATATGACTGTCTGAAGGTGATCAGTCATCTTTCCCGTGCATCTCGCGAGATGTTTCCATTAAACTACCTGTCTCAAGTAGACTCACTAAATTCACCTGATGGAGGTGGAAGAAACAGCATTCGGATTTATAGCCACATCGGAGGTTCACCTGCAGTTCATCAAGTGGGTTTGAACAAACCCAAATTCTGTACTAACCAAGAATCAAATCACATCATCGTGACTGTGGCTATAATCACTGGCATGATGGGTTTACTTGAACGTCTGACCCCGTCCAAAGAGTGTATATATATATATATATATATATCACTATTGAAACCAGACTTCAGTCCCTGTGGGTGAAACAGGCGTTGCGATAGCCCTTCTAGTAGATGGGTGTAACAATCGATTCCCATCATGTGTGCAGTACTCTTTCGGTTTCCTAGATCCTCGAGAACAGTCTCATAAGTTCTCTCATAACAGCTTCTTCACCATCTTAAAGGAGAGTAGGTGGCAGGACGTCTGATCCAGCTGCCTTGTTGCGTTTTAGGGCTTGGAGTTCCTTTCCGATCTCCGCTTCTGTGGGCGGTCCCGTGGATAGTGACCAAGGGTGGGGGGCTGATTGGACTGCGATGTGAAGTGCTCTGTCCAGCGTTCCACGCGTCGATGAAGAATGTTTATTAGCGTGCCGTCTAATTCGCAGATTGTTTCACTAAAGCACTTTTCGGGCCTGTAGATCGGATGAGCTGGAATAGTTGCCGGATGCTTCCACACCTAGCTGCCGATTCCATCTAGTTTGAACATCACGTCCACCAAGCCTCTCGGTTGTCACTCAAACTCTTTGTGAGTTCACGCTTCAGAGAGAGGCGCTGTTGATTGTACTCGCGGTCTGATGGAACTGCCCGACGCGCGTCGAGGAGTCTGATACAGTAGGAGGAAACCCAGTGATTTGCAACTCGGCAGGTTAGGCCACAGCTGTGTAAACCGTCTGAATGCATTGCGTTTTGAATGGTTATCCAGTGTTCATCTACGCTTTTTGGTGTAGTAGTGAGTCTCGCGGCCAACTGGTTTTGGTAATCGGCTGGTACGGCCGGTCAGAGAGCTTGGCGATGTCGAGCTGTTTGCATCGCATCGTTTTGCAGCCACCAAATCGCATAGACAACTTGGCACAAACCAGTGCGTGGTCGAATTTCAAGCAGATAGACCAATACGAACGACAGTCTGTCACACATCCTCTCCATCTATAGCTAATAGCTACATGACCAATCTGACTTCACGTCCGTGCCAAAGAGGGGTTACGCCAGGTGGCGAGGCGACACTTAGTGTCTGATAGTTTGTGCTAACGCGGAACAGACTGTGTTCTGAGCATATAGTAAGAAGTTTAACCCTCATTATCTGAACGATAGTTATCAAGCTCGCGATACCCACCAAGGATGGTCTCATCGGGTGACAGACAGCCCGAGTGGGGTAAGATTTCCGGTCAGTATCACGATATCCGTCTTGGTTGCTTTGAGAAGAAGCTCATATGGGCTGGGAGAGAAAGCATCTTTGACTGTGTCCGGAATACGGACTGTGGGACTGCATGCAGAGACCACGAAAAACTGTCGTTCATTTGGTTTCTACTTTTTGACTTTACTTAAGCCTCTGAATCTCACTGTGCATAGTCGGCTATCTATCGGGATCCAGTCCCATAGTGAATCTTTGACCCTGACACTTAAGGCAATACCAACGCCTGTTGATTAGACACTGAAGCGATAAAGCCCATGGAAACGCTCAGTTGAAACGCTTCTTTTGGATTGGAAGGAAACGTTAATCGGATCATTGAGCTCGGATCCTGCATGCATGTTACTAGAGAGGCAGTACACACCAACCTCTAAACTTTCGAGCGCATGAGCCAGACTGCTTGTTGTCCTATACGCAATAGAGTTCTAACGTTGAACGAAGCCAATTTGAAAGCCAGGTGAGGTCGGAGGAACGGAACGGTCGGTTACGAATTGCAAGGCAATACCGAGACAGATGTCGCGGAGGATAGTGGCGAGCTACAACACGAACCGACGTCAATAGAATCGTTCGGGGTGGAAAAAACAGTGGAGAGGGGGTATTGTGTGGGGGCGGGTGTAAGCGTTGCGTGTAGATTCTAAGAGAAAGCTTTGCAGAGGTGCAATATTCTGTGACATGCGTGAATGTGTATGTTCATAAGTAAGTGGTTAGTTTGTGGGTATGGTACTACCCAGCTGCTCAGGCCGAGCAGGAGGGTTTTCTTGGGGATCCTACCTGAAGCCTTTGGTTAATGAACCCGACACACATGTCAATGGGGTGGAGTAGGGAGTCCACAATCCTCTGGGAGCCAGTGATTGGGAGACCAGTTCACGAGCCCTCCGGATGCGGCTAACTACCCAGGGTACCCAGATTGCCCTTGAGCCGTACACTTGTCGATGAGCATCACGGTGGTCAACTCCAAAAGGTTGACTTTGAAGACCGGTTTGGTTGAGCCGAAGATTGGTGCCACTATGAACTTCTTACGCCAGGTGTGGGTGGTTTGAAATTAGGGTTTAACCAACTCCCTTAGATTGACTACCAATGGTCAGTCAACCCGGTAGAAAGCGCCGGGCATTCGCCTTTGCCCTTGCACTTTAGTGTTAACACCTCCGCCACGAGAAGGCAGTGAGTAGGACTTCCTCAGTAGAAGCGATTTGAGGAGCTTGGTCGTTTGGGAGGATTTCCATAGGAGTTCGGGACGAATGGCCATTTCGGAGTCCGGGACATCCACTTCTGACCATACTGGCATTTGGACTGCACTGTGTCAAGTTCACCCTTGACACAGTGCAGCTAAGATAATGCGAAAAAATTACGGTAGGTGACTGTTTAAGATAACATGATCCAATAACCACAAGGAGCAGACTAATACGGAATGTTTAATGAAACACCCCTGTGCACGAGTACAGCAAAGGATGGGGAGTTCTTATTGAATAGGTTAACTTGAGTGACCTACGTTATCATCACAAAACAAATGGCAAATATCAAACGCGATAAATTTCACAACCACAAAGGTGATGAGTTGAGCCGGAAATTTAACACCTGAAACTGAGAGTGAGAAAGCACCAAAATTGATCACACAATTATCTATTCAATGAAAAAGGAAGTAAAAGACTACCACGGTCATTGTGGTACCATTATTTTTGTCACCTATAGCAAAACGGCCGTACGAAGCAGAGTAGAGGGAGGTACTCAACATGAACCTGTGTGGAGATAGGAACGTACCGGGGATCAACTTGACAAAGTGCACAATGAACCGGGAATGAAACTCAAAATGTTGCATCATACGATCCCACACATCTTCGATACGATCCAGGGACTGCATCGGCCGGTACATGGGTGGCAGATTGTTGCGGACTTTCTGCATCATAGTGACCAAAGACAAAATCGAAGTATAACAAAATCAGAGGGTACGTCAAATGAATCTAGTGTGTATGCGTGGTCAGTACCGAGATACTTGAATGATGACCACAAACAACACTTCACGAGCCAAGCCGTTTAGCACATTCTAAAGGGATAAATTATTTTGTTAGAAAATAATTCAGTTGTACAGGGTCCTGGAATGGTCTACGACGATGAAAGGATATTGCGAAACAATGTTCACTGATTCAAATTGGATCACACCGATTGCAGCTTCAGGGGCATTTGGATTACCAAGGGAGTAATCAGTCTGACTGATTTAGTAATAGCAGATGCCCCACTTGGATCTCTTTCATTTAGGTGCAGCCTTACAGACTGATCAGATCGAACTCCTATGGCTCTTGGGGTGTCGCCTTACACGAATAGACATTTCATCTCGGAGAATGAATTGCAGCAGCCGTTTTATGGCACCAATTCGGTAACACCATAGTTTTATATACGAATGGGACGTTTGGATTACGTATAATGAGAAATAATCAAAACGTTTGTATGGTGATGACCTTCCAACTCTCTCAGAAGGCCATTTCCAGATCAATTATCAAGTAAATATTGAGCAAACCGTGAAAGAACGATACGATTGAATGACCAGGTATGATTAATTTTCTCCAAATGTAGTCAAAAATGAAAAATCCCGTTCACGACACAGGCAGCAGGAAATTCTGAATTGAACACATGGAGATGCATCATTTTAAATGAACAGAATGATGTTGACGTTAATTTACTAATTGTGGACCATGTCCTAATTATAAATGATAGTTGAAATCAAAATATGCAACAAAATTGATAATGAATTAGCTTTTCCGGAATTCGGGGGAAAGTGGACCCATTGTGAATATAATTAACGGTTAGGTAAAACGAATCGAAAATCGTGAATGAGGGAAGGTGTATCATATACACTCGAGGAGGAGAGCGGTCTGCTACTGAGTGCGTGCCAGCATTGGAGGTTTGAGGAAAAATGTGAACTAGGTGTGTCTACGTATGCATAAAAAGGCGGTTGCAGATCAGCGGTAGTGCTCAAGGATGTGGTGGGTTGACTTCTTGGTAAGGTTCGCCACCAGATAAGGTTGTTCACCTGAGGCGAACAAGCCAAACGGACGACCGGCTCGTCCGGAGCAGTTCTTAAAAGCTGAAGTGCACCCTCGAACAAGGTCTACTTTGGGCTGCAACCTCAAGCAGTACAACAACCCACAACGTATACAACTAAGACCGTTCTTTCTTCAAAGACTTCGAACTTAGAGGCTTCCTCCGCTAATCCAAATCGATCGACACCCTACATATTCTTTCCCGATGGTCCTTCATTTCACCCGCAGTCCCTCGCACTTTTCATTTCCATTAACAGCTTCAGACGACCGTACTGACAACAATACCTCAGATCGACATCCTGTAAGATCATATGATTCTTCAGTGAGAGAACGCGCCGCCACCTTGGAAAATTCATGTAAGCTGTTCTAGTTCATTCGGCCCCATCATGAGAAAGCTCTGGCCAACAGCTTCAGCCTCTCCTGAAGCTATTGCAGCATACAACCTCCGGTCTATGAGGGTCAGGGCCACCTTCTGATACGGAAAAGCGTCTAAAGATTCACCAAATAATTCTGAAACCTTGACCAAAAGTGAAGTAGATCATATAAAAGAAAAGATCTGATAAAACAGCAATTAGATGGAACTTACTTTTCGTTCAGCAATCATGTACTTCGCAGCAACCTGAATGCCTGCGGCGAATTCTTGAACTGTAACAAATAGCTGAAAAAGAAAGAACGGGAAAATGACGTACTCATTACCGGTATATAATGTAGGAGAACACCGAAAACGAAGGAACCCAGATACACAAAACGATCACAAACTCATCCATGTCCTCAAGGATGGTCTAGCCTAAACAAACTGCCGCAGTATCCCAAGTCATTATTTTTCGTTTTCCCATGAATCGGCAAACCAAAGAGCGATATAAGGCATTAGGAGATACTGCCACCAAACGAAGCCTGGATATCCTCCGGCTAACCAGAGTTGAATGTAATCAAGCGAGTCCTCAGGTCACGAATAGGAGGATACTTTCACCGAAGAAAGACAGCTCTGAGGAAGTTGTGACACAGCGCAAAAAATAAACAGTCCCAAACAAACAGCGGTGGCACTACCAAGGTGTGGTGGATTTCAGGCTGGTCACCTGGCTCCTGTTTAAACGCCACATAAGCCCAATGACAGTGTCGTGAGAAAGGTTGACGTGACTGGCCTTTTAAAACTAAAGTCATTGGCCCCCTCACTTCCGAGGCGAGGGATTACTTCTTACTGCCTTGCAGGTCACACCTGCTTGTGCAAAGGCCAGAGGTGCGCCCTCAAAATACAAAACGCCGAGTGACGCTGGGGACGTTTCTCGTACTAAAGTCCCAAGTAGCTTCATGATAATGTCTTCTACAAGCTTCGTTACCCATGTTACGGCTTCCCGGTAAGCGACGCGCCCCGCGCTCCTCCATTGGTCGGGGTGTCAAGAATGCGAACTGGAAATCCTCAACCTCTTTAACTTAGAAAGCACCACTACGTGGGATGCTGGAACGTGAGAACTCTCTTGGGCATTGGGAGTCAGGCAGTGGCCATACGCACGTCAGACGACTACCGCGTAGATGTTGCATGCTTATCCGAAGTACGATTAACCGACTCCGGCTCCGGCTCCCGTAGCATCAAGGTTCCCGGTTCTGATAGCCACCACTATTTTCACCATAGTGGTTCAGAAATTTCAATTCAACAGGGAGTGGCGTTAGCGTTGAGCCAGCGCGCCGACGCTGACCTACTCTCTTGGGGAACCAACATCGTCAAGGATCGCTGTAGCAAGCTTCAAAGGTAATCCTACCAACCTCACCGTGGTAGCAATCTACGCCCCCAGTTCTACCATCCGACAGGGTAGTGAAGGACGAGTTTTACGGCAGTCTTCAGGAGGTAGTAAGTCGCGTCCCTAAGACAGATGTACTTATCGTGGCGGGAGACTGGAATGCTGGAACAGGTGGGCAGGGACCATCACTGCGAACACGGTGTCAGGCTAATTTATTCCTCCGATTTTAACCGGACTTTCATAACCAACACGTTTCCAGCACCCCAGGAAGCATCTTCTTACCCGCTACTCCAACGACGGTATAACAGCCCACCAGATCGATTATGTCTTGATACGATCACGCTGGATTTCATCGGTAGAAGATTGTAGATCGCATCGTGGTGTCCAAGCTAGCAACAGAAGTGGCTCTTATCACATGCTGGTTCGTGCGAAACTTCGCCTTCGACTGACTACTCGCGTTAATACCACCTCTCAATGTGGGCCCATTAAAGTGTCGCGAGAAATCGAAAACACCGATGGATGAAATTGAAACCCGACTGGAAAATGAGTCTGCCCCATCCGTCATCGTAGCAGACCCCACTGATGTGCAGTAGTCCAGGATAAAAGCTGCACTAAACAAACTTGGTACCACGAAACGCTGCTACAAAGATTGGATATCAGAGAAAACTATCCGTCGCTCAACCCTAGCCAGAGACGCCCGTCTAGCTAGCTACCACGATTATCAGCGACTCAGACGAGAAGCAACCCGCTCGATAACACGGCCACGTTATTGCAACGTCGTGCAGTTTGCCGTTTCAAATCCAGAGTTTCAGGCCGCCGGTCAGCGTAAATGAAGGATAGACCATTATATCTTCAGGATGTACATGCCCGACCATTTTCATGCAGTGATGTATAGTAAAAACAGTTTAGCGAAGAGTAAATTAATTGACTGAGATAGCACTGTCTGCGTAAATCACGAGAAGCGAATTTATTTCAATGAAAGTCACTACGATCATGATCAATTTTGCCATTAGTTTAACCAACATATTTAGACTGCGAATCGTAGGCAACGTCCCGAAAAAAGTGGCATACATTGGACTATTGGGCGAAAAAATTTGCTAAGCGCTCGTCAATTTGAGCGACTTATACGTAGTACGAAACAACACAACCTAGGTGTGCAGAACAGCACACTGCATATGATCATAATTACGAGAATTCCTATTCGGTTTCCGGAACATAACTAGAATACGTAAAAACAGGTACCCAGTTAGACATGAATTTGCTGGATAATCAATCGTGATTCGGAGCATGACGATATCTTTGTCAATCGAATAATCAGTTCGCCTTACTGAACTGTTTTAGTGATCATTTTATTTGATATAAAACGAAAACCAAGGTCCTGACGAAGGAAGACTGCAAAAGGTGCAATTACAGCACTGGCTTGTGTTCATTGTCATATCCCTCAATGTATCCATCTAATGACAATCTGGATCTCTGGGGCCCCAGTCGAGAGGCTCCGATAGAATGAAGATCGTTACACAATTTCTTGAACCTTCAACGCCACGTTATAGCGTGCCCCCCTCGTTGTTTCCTCCAGTTCGGCCCGATGCCTGTAAATAACGCACGGTAGGACAGAAGTTGTCCAGGCATCGGAAGCACGTGCCGCATCCATCTTAGACGGTGCACTGGAATGGGTTTGCTCAACGAAAGACTACCTGACCCTACCACACATGTCGTCTGACGTCATCGGTACTCACGAGATGCTCTCACCATACGCCGGCGAACCATTTGTGTTTCAACAAACGACCGATTCGTTAAGTCAGCTAGCATACACGACCTTGGCACCTGTCGTCAATCTACCGTGTGCGACGCAAATATTATTCAATATTGTACAGGTGGGCATCAGACAACACATCTAAGGTAGAGCTGGCTCAGGTAACTTGTATGATGTGTTAAGGATTACACTTCAATGGTAACATTCAGAATAGAGTTAATAACATTTTACGCATGTTCACATGTGTTCTAGGACAAATCAATTCATCAGGGTCGTCACAGAAATCTGTTTTCTTTTTGCACGCTGGGACCAGTTGTCACCACCACACCAAATTTGATCAATTTGAATGTGCTGGTTACCAAAAAACTGTGGAAAAACAGAATGGTGACTATGGAATTTCGGATATCATAGTAGTCGTACAAAACGGCACACTAGCACCACGGAAATATAATTGTGATAATCGATTATAGAAACCCACCAAAGGAACAAGCTTCAATAAATGCTAAGCAATGCGATTCTTTTGGGATAATTCTTGTATTGACAGGGGAAAGTTTTACCGCTGTCCACTGAGCATTCCCTCTACAATATACTCATCTCAGCTCGGTTAACTATCATGATTCGCTCCGCCAAACTAACGGTAGCTCTTTTGGCGGAAAATCAAGGAAGCTATGCAAATATCGACAGGAACAACGGCAGACTCAAAACACAAACGATGGATCTTGTCGACCTCGCACGCCCACAGTACCCTTCCGCCTGATACCACATACGACAGTGTGCAAATCCCTCAAACACTAGCTCATCAAGAGTCTGAGGAATGACCGGGAGAAGTGGTGAGTAGGAAAGTGTAAAGAGATGGAGAAAGCTGTGACTGTTGGTAATAGTCGCAATCTTTTCCGTCCAATTAAGAATACGGGCCCCGGGAAAGTAGGTGTAATTCTAGAATCCGATGGCACACTGATTCACTATCAGCAACACCGTCTTGATCGATGGGCTGAACATTTCGAGGCTCAGTTCAACTGGCCCCTATCAACATCTGACCTATCACTCCAATCTCGACTGGGCAAATACTCCCAGCTGATGCCAGTCCTCAATCTGGAATAGAGGTATCCCGGGAAATAAGTTATCCCAAAAGGCATAGGGTCTCCGGCCCAGATGGGCTATTTCTATCGGCGTTTAAGGATGGACGCTCAGCGTTAGTCTTGGAGTTGACGAAACTCCTGAGCTCCACATGGGAAAGGGAACAGATTTCAACTGATTGATGTCAATCGGTTATCATACCGATCTACAAGAAAGGTGATAGGTCCTTTGGTGAAAAACACAGGAATTGGTTCAATCAGCATTGTCTCTAAACTTCACGCTGGCATCATACTATGTCGACTATCTGCCACACGTGTGAGAATTAGGCCGATTTTAGACCTGATCCAGTTTATATCGATCGAACACATCTTCACTCTTCGCCAAATTCTGGAACACCGATATTCTTTTCGTAGACCCACCATTTCCGTCTTCCTGGATCTGAAGGAGGCCTTCTCAGTCGACTACTTTAAAACCTGGGGCGTCTTTTCCTTGAAAGGTGTGCCCGAGAAGTTTATTTCAATATTACGATCCCTTTATACTAATAGTCAAAGCCCAGTCCCCGCTTACGGTACTTTTCCGCCCAAGTTCGCCACGGAGAGTGATGTTTGTCATGGTTGCTCTCTGCTTCTTTCTCTCTCTCTCTCTTTCTATTTGACTTTTTTATATATTTCATTCTTGAAACAGCCCTATCCTCGTGCGACGATAGTGGCATCGATTTACTCCCAGGTGGCAGGCTTTCTGATAGTATGCAGACAATATTGTGCTAATAAGTGAAGATTCAGGTAAGTTGCAAGCTTTTCTGGATAGCTTGAGCACCAGTGTAGCCATGTTCGGTGTGCGTTTTGCACCTTCAGTGTGAAATACTGCTACAAGATTGACGGTCACGAGGACCTGCTGTTCAGTGATCAAAACCGGTAACCCGTATCTCCGGAACTTGGAGTGGCGAAGCATATGCGGCCCCGAAAGGTTAGGCAACGGTATTGAACTGGACGACTGTAAAGCTGCCTACCACTAAAGTTGGGTGGCCGTGGCGGGGTTGGTCCAGCACGCAGCCTCACTCTAACTCGGGAAGTATTGGACCAAGTGGAA
>UZAN01055468.1:0-10655 GCA_900618425.1 Echinostoma caproni | reverse complement strand
AGTAACAAGTAGGAATGGCTGACCATATAGGGGACTATTGTTATCAGACATTCAGTGCTGTGCTTTGGCACCGTGACTGTGTAGACGTTTATCGCTTGGGTGATCGTGTAAAACTGTGCCCGATATGTAAATCAACTAACAAGCTTTTGTGAGAATAATTTAGTTTCCATTTCACATATTAGGAAGCCACACACAAACAGACATGGGAGAATAACACAGACTGGTTAAGTTGTCCCATATCATTCACGGGTGGTGGTGGTGGTGGTGGTGGTTTAGTCGCTGTCATCGATGTGCTTTGAATAGTGTCGTATTAGGTTTGAACCCCGCCACCGCTACCGCCACCCAAATTCGGTGGTTGGCCTTCTGTGGTCCGTCACTCCGAGACATGTGGCTTAGAGCACTGGTTTCCATCAGTGAACAGCAGATTCTAATGACTATGAGGGTTTCCGTCTGCTACTCATCATACTAAGCTGTGTAATAAAAACAACTCCACGAGCCAGCTTTTCTTTATATGAACTGAAAGGAACGTAGTACGGTGACAGGCTCGTTAGCGTCGGTTCACTGGGAACAGATCAGTATACATTTCAACGCAATGAAAACGGATGCAGTAAAATTAAAATGTTGAAACAATCAGTTGGAGAATCTGTTGGAAAACTTAAACTATACGTGAAATAAGTGGACGAAATGGATACGTTCAAAGGTTCTATCGGTTTCTACAAGACCCCGTGTTTCTGATTCGCAAAACCAAATTTATGTACTACCTTGACAAGCTTATGTCTCGCCCACTTCTCCTTCCGCGACCATTTGTTATTTACTAACAGACCCGTTTCGAACCATTGAATGTGTGAGTGGGTACTTCTCACACAATTTTAGGATTTGAAAACTCGGTGGAGGGAAACACTACTGTTATCTCTCTTTCTCTCTTCAACCGCTGTTTACGTTCTGTTTCATAAGCATTCATTAATGCTAGCACGCAGATCCGGACCATAGGAAAAGTGTATGTATAGGAGTTTGTTGACCACAGATTTGAGAAGCTACCCGGCACAGTAAGATGAAACTAATCAAACGCATTCTGGCACAACACCAGCATGATTCTCCGGACTTTCGTCTGATTGGATTAGTTCACTGAATGAATGAAATGCGCCTGACTTTTTGGAGTGAATTTTTGGTGTACATTCCAAACGTTCACAAACGAGACCAATGATCAACCTGTTACGGTTATGAACGTATTGTCCCGAAAGGTCGTCTGTTTGTGTGCGTGCATTGAACTTCACTACCGTCGTCTGCCATTTTGAATCTTTTGGGTAATATATGGTAGGTTTTTGATCAAACATTTCTATTTTTCTAATTATTTTTTGCACAAATATGTATGCATTGAACACAAAAATGGAATAAAATATAAGTAAGAACAATTGCACGTTAAAGTCCCACCTTTATTGTCTAGCGATAGGTGTACTTTGAAGTCATAGCTGTGTTTGTTTATTCATTCGTAGCTTATCTGTTGCAGATAAATCCCTCTTTAGTGTTTAGAAACTGATAAGACGAATGATAATTTTTCTAATCAGTATAATGTACAATTTAGCAACCGTGCCACGTCAGCAGCTGATAAAGACTGCCAAATTGTTTCCATCGCAACTGACCAGTCCGCGCGGCCTAACGATCAAGGATTGACTTTGAAAATTCACTTTTCTTCGTAATTATCCTACAAATGGGTCTATTTCGATGTATTTCTCAGGCCCGATTTCATTCAGTAACTTCGTCTTGCAATTACTTGGATCAACAAGTGCTTTATTTAGGGGAACACTTAACCATCACACTCAAACTGCATCTAAATTATTCCTCAGACCGTAGTGGAGAAAAGGGATGAGAATGCCCTGAACTGGTTTTTCGGTCCCAATTGTGTTCCCCTTCCAGGTTGCCCGTGAGTCTGATTCAGTTCGGCCTGAGTCATCAGCACTGAATACACACACACACAAAGAGAGAGACGCAAAATGGTTGCCTATGCACGCGACCGTGTACACACGCGCCCATGTACATGCACATGTACAATTTGTCTGTTGTCGAGATTCATTCCGGATAGAGACAGTAAGCCGATTGTGGAGATTCTTATACATAGATACATAGACACAGATGTTTTAAATTAGGTCACCATAAAGATCACCCGAGTCAACACGCCCATTCTCGGTTTGCACAGCATCGATTTACAGCATGGGAAATGTTCAGTGGGGATAGTTTTTTTTTGAGGCTGTTCGTAATCCCAAACCCTTGTTTCGATGTTCAATCGCGGTAAGGTTAACCGGCGAACTATGGGTGATAATAGACGTTAGATGTAGGTACTTCCTGGTGGCTGCGTCTATGCTCTTGTATTTCCGACATCTAGCCTCACTTTGAATGTACAAGTTCGCAGCACAATATACTGCTAATCGGCTTCCCGAAATTCGAAAAACAGCGTACAATTCAGAAAATACTGTCCATGATATATTGTCCGCGGTGCAGCAGTCATCGAACTACAAGTGTTACAAGTTTGAAGATCCATATAGTGTGAGATATTCCCGCGGGATTCAACTCAAAGTAATAAACGGAGGATTCTGTTGCTCAAACTAACCCCGAACTTTTGTTGTAATCTTCTGGCAAACATAACTTGAAATACGTCCCAAACCATGAGGCAGATACGTCGCTGTCTCAGTTCTTGTCTAAATGTGCAATAAGAGGAACCACATTAAACGTATCACATGTAAAGGCCGAAGACAGTACCATATCCGAATTCGGTCACATGACTGCATTAGTAGGGGAAAGCACTCTTGACAGTTAGAAGAACACTTCGCCCGCCTTGGGCGTTAATAATATACAGCTGAACAAGCAGCCTTTTCTGCCGTTCAGATGAATTTGAAAAGATTTAACGGATAATCCAGCAATTAAAAGTTTTCAAACACTTACTATAAATGGATTTCATTAAATCTGCTTCAAAACTATTAAAACTGCACTCATTTATTCTTAATCATTAAGTCGTATGCACGATAGGTGACGGCTAAGTGCAACCAGTGTTGACTGTCGGATGCGTCTGTTTGTATTCGTAAGCTGTGATAATCGGATGTTTCATCAGTTATCAAACTGATTTCAGCATATATGACTTAGTCTATGACGTAACTGAATGCCCAGTTGAGTTCAGAAGCAAGCATAGAGCCCAGTTGCTTTTTTCACATTGAAAGTGTGGATACAGTTCAGCCTCCATCTATTCTCGCTAAACATGGAGTCCCTCCGCTAAATATTGCTCTGCTAATTGATGATGTTTCCGCTCAAAAACAGTTTACACGCTATGGTGACAAAGTCTCCTCAGCCTTAGCTTTCGAATCAGGAGTTTGTTTTGGAAACAGTTTGTCTCCGTTCTTCCCTTCCACTTGATAAGTTTCCCTGCCTGTCAGTAATGACTCTTCGGTGATGAATTACGCTTATGACGTTGTCTTTTGGGCCATCCTATCCGAACAACACTGTTCTCCTCACCATCCGGCTTCGTATCTCACAACTTAACGAGAGGTATCCTACGCATAATCTTTCCATGAACCCATTTTAGTGTATTGCTGTTTTATTTTCTCTCAGTAGAGGTAAACCATTTCCTGGTTCTCTTTAGATGTTCCACCCGTAATTCAACACCGATACGCCCCTCACGCGGGAAAATCAGTTAAATATTAGGTTGTTCTTCTTAGCGATTCTCTTTCTTGGTCTGTGTACAACAACAATGTGTTTCCAAAAGTCAGAAGGCTTTTATTTTGCCATACGCTTAAGCCGATTATCCATTCCCTCCCACCTGATAAAAACAGTTTGTTCATACCTGCATCTTACCACACTGGTTCTACACCTCCCCGGTGATTTTTCCAAGTTTATTACAAAAAAGGCGTATGTGTGATATCCAGATCACTCAGACGTTTATCCATGTGTTGCGGTCTACCCTAAGCTAACATGCTCCATCAAGTTGTCTCTCAAGGCACTAAAGCTCGTCACAGACTAGTTCCCAAAACACTGTCTGACTACTTTCACCCTCTTAATTCCACGTGATATTTCAGTCCCTTCTACATGCTCGAGGTATCCAGGTATGGCATGTGCTTTGCACCATCAAAGTGCAAAGTGCTGGTTCAAGACTGGCAGCAGCCTGTGCCTGCACCCACCCTTTGTGGTGATTAGCTGGACATGGTCGAGAGCTCTAAGTACTACGGGAGCTTAATCACAGCTGCTGGTGGTGTTGAGGACGAGATCACATCATGAGTGGCGAAAGCTAAAGCAGCTTTCGCCAACGTGCGACACTTGTGGCGCCACCATGACATCCGACTATCCCTTAATGGAAGAGTGTACATAGCCGCGGTTCGTAGTGTTCTGCCTTACGGTTGCGAGACCTAGCCTCTCCGAGCGGAGGATGTTAATCGACTTTCCGTATTCGACCACCGATGTCTCCGAAGCATTACTCGTGTCTGGTGGGAACACCGGGTGAGCAATGACGAAATTGGTCTTCGTGTGCTGGGTACTGACATTTGTTCTCTAACGGAAGAAATCATTCAACACCGCCTCTGATGGCTTGGTCACGTATTGCGTATGCCTGTCCATCGACTACCTCGCCGTGCTCTCTTTGCACGTGGCAGGCAAGGCTGGAAGAGGTGCGGCGGCTGTCAGACCGTGACGTGGCTTAGAGTCATGAAGAAGCTGGCTTGAGTTTTGGCTCCGGTTGGTGCAGCTTGCCTTCCAGGTTGGGGCCGAAGGGATGAGGATTGTCGTTGGTTAGAGACTCTGAGAGATATGGCTCAGAATATAAGTGATTGGCGCAAATACTGTACGGTCTGTCTCTCGAAACCCCGTGCCCCTTGAGAAAAAGAACAACAGATGACACAAAAATACTATGAAAGGTCTACAGTGAAACACACAAAATTCTTGTTCTCCCAGTTGCCTACTTGTTTCTCTTTTGACTGTTCTACCTCCTTCCCACTTTGCTCTGTATTTCAACCCACCTGTCTCCAGGTTGATAGTATTGTTAATTTTGTTGTAACGTTGGCAATATGGTGGTTTACAAGCCGGTGTAATATACTCATGTACATAAATATCTACTCGCTCCCACTGTACGAACACGTTCAAGCACGCATGGAAAAACGTACTACCCTTCACGGTTCTTTATCTTGCTCAAAGTTTATGCGACACGGACCGAATATGGCATGATTCATTCACAACTTTGAGTTAGCTCTTTGAGCTACGTGTTTGTCTGCGATTAATTCATTTTGTTGGGGGTATTTGGCAGCTGACTTAGTACCAGATGGTGTACTATAGCCATTTCTTGGCTTAACTCAACTGATAACAAGCGATTTGTTCGTTTCGAGGCCGTGTCTAAACGAATTTGATGACCAACCGGTTTAGCTCATAATAATTTTCACACTGAGACAGTTAGAAACATTGGGTTCCTTTTATCCTCAAACTCATGTCGCCCGATGCTTACTGTCCATTCAATCTCTTCAAACGCTGACTTGAAACAAACAAAATACGCACATCTATAGCACATTGGACTGGCAAATCCACATAATGGAACAAGCACAGACAGATGGGGACTACTGAAATTGAAAGCGAGAGACCAATTTCGCGGTATGTTAACTGATTGCGTTCGCAACTTTTGGGCGCAAAAAAACTGATTATAATTGATCCAAACGGTAAAGGCTATGATATACTTCACATAGAATCATTGGTACTTTGACACACCGGGACCCCTATATGCATCGAATCGAAACTGAAAGAAAACACCTGTCAAGTGAAGTTTATATTTCGTTGATTCTTCTCACACGTTGATGTTTAACAAAAAGATACAGATATGGCACATTTGGTTGGTAAATCCATATGATCGAACGTCCATATAGAGAGAGAGAGTCAATTAAAAATGTGAAATAATTATGTCAATGATCTGTTATTGGTGCACAAAAGGGGATGATGTATTCTGATTAATACCTCCTCACTGAAAGTCAAGAGGCTTGCATGACGGTTACGTAATAAATCGGGATCAATTACATGTATGTTTGACCTTCAGTAGGTTTTGTGCAGTAGATGACCTCGGGATCCTGCTGATCGCCTGATTACCGAACATGGGTTGCGTCGTCGACCTCACGAACCACTTTGGAATGTGTTCCGTCATTCCTTTTGATAATTGACATTTGGTTCTGCCTATGTATATACGTAACCGCAAAAGTAAGAGTGTGAGAGACGGAACTGAGTTTGCTACCCTAAGGAGGTTTGGCCAAATCCATTCCACAGTTAAAGACACTAAGTGGAATTTGAGCAGCTAAGAATGTGCGGTCCAGATCTGACTGTAACTTTTGGCGCACATTGTTCAGAAAGCGATTCCACTTGAATGACAGTTCGACAGGGACATTTTCGCTGATCAGTTGGAAATCATTTGCCTTTTCGGATTGGTTACTTATGATATAGAACAGGTTCTGATGTTCTTCTGACTGAATTCAACAAATTGCATCCTTACCATCTGTTTCTGTGAACTATACCCTCATTCTTTTGGACTACTTTAGTATGGTCTTTTTAGGGTGTTGGCACCGAAACTGGGCTGACGGTATCATAAATCATTAGGTCGCGACCGGCTAATGGGCGCGGCATAGAGTATAAAAACATCAGTTAGACATTTGAGTCACTGGATTCAATCACACATCCGCGTTAAATGAACACTGATAGGGATAAAGAAAAAAGTAGTACAAATGGGATTGTGAAGCTAAAAAATATAAATGTATGCCAAATTTAGTGGTAATTTCTAGCCCATTTCAAGTTTGCTCGTCATCTTACGCAACATGGTTTTCAAGTATACGGATGAGCGAAAATGTCATGCACAAACACACACACAGAAGATTAAATCTTTGCCCGGTACATTAAGAACAGGTCCAATACGGAATAAGCTGTTGCAGTTGGAATGCAGAGCAAGTTGCTTGAGAGCACGTGTACTGAAAAACAGGGTGGTACCAATGTGGGTGCGTGGAGTTTTGTCATTTTGTGAGTTCGCTATCCCAATTCGCATGCTTTGTTGAAGTTAGGCTTGATCCTGAATACATTGACTGAATAATCTAGTGCAAATACAAAAACGTCTCGAAAATTTCGGTCCCGTGCAAAACACCAGGAACATAGTTGAAACAAAATCCATCGTAGTGTGGTTGTGGACAAAGTTTTGTCTGACTGAATGGGAATGATTGATCGTTCGGTCTGAGCGGATTCATTCATCATCATTACCGTACAGCGAAATACAGTGAAGCGAACTTCAATGATCGCTGCCCTACTTGCAATGCATACAAGGTTAGTGGTAAAATTTGAGGTGGACAGGGATTGGACCTATTTTAAGAGAGAGGGAAGGTGAACGACTATTGTCAACACGCAGAGTGTACAATCGAACACTGCATACACATCGTTTCAAACGTTCTGGCCTGATAAGAAATGACAACAAGAAAGCCACTGCGGTCTATTTGCTGCTATATCCTTCAATTTCTCCAACCAACCGGTTACGAAGTCTTTTGGACCCCAACCGAAGGGGCGAGAGACACCTACTCTACCTAATGGATCTGTGCATTTCTTCGTGCCTCGTATCCACTTCATCTGTTGACCTCCACGTGGTTTCTTCCAGGCCGGAACAGCCATAAAGAATAATGCACGGTGCAGCAGGCGATGGCTGGACATACACAATACGTGCCCCACTCAGCGAAATCTACTAATCTGATCTAAGTGGGCCAGCAGGTTTACACCTGATAGACACCCAAACACAAAACGGTTCACCTCCATGTTACTAACACGTTCGCTCCATGTGGGCTAAACTGCGTAAACACAGATAATCGAAAACCTCTGGTCGATGGATATCTTCTAGATTCATTTGAGGGACTATTGTTCATGGTTGAGTTGTGTATGTGTGCATACAGTTCTTGACCCAATTGAATTTTGCGTGATAAAATGCCTTTAGTGAACCAGATCCACGTGCAGAATATCACTCAAGCAGCCACATATCAGATACAGTGATAAACGGCTCAGGGAAAGGTTCATTATGAGCATTCAAAGGGTGATACGATCGGATGAATTGTTCTTGATTTGACTTGGTGGTAAACTATTTTCCTAATTAATACTATAAGTTTTATTCTTTCCACAATAGAACAATAATCACAATCATTTGCTATCAGCAAAATAACTTTGAGTTTATTTTTTTAAGTTTTTTCAACACATCGGGACCAAATGATGTTAGGAGTGTATCGAAAAATCGATGCGCCATGTGTTGTTTTATTGTGAATGTTATAGTGTTATTGACACAGCAATGTCGACAGAGAATTATATTCGCCGATGTTTCGGCTACTGTTGGTAACCCTTCTGAAGGCAGGTTTTACAATCAAATGACTCAAAGGAAAGAATCACAAGTTAACGGATATTTCAAACTTGGAGTTTACTAAATTTCAAGTCCTTTTGAATAGATATAACAAGCGCTTAGTGTACTTCAAGCGCTTACATTTTCACAGGGAACAGCACATAGATCAGTCTAAGAATAATGAGTTCACTGTGTGTTGGTACTGTTGTTTGTGTGAGAGTTAATTCCTCACTAGCCTAATGGGTTTAATCTATGACAAAGATCAAAAGTTGTCAGGAATGTGAGCTATTTTCATTGAGAACAACTAAAATGCTAGTACAAATACCAAGCGCAAGCGTTTATTTCTCAATAACGTGCGAATATCATGCGGAGAATGAGTGAACTCACAGAGGGTTGGACAAACAATAAGGAAACTTAAACATAGCACCTATTGTCTTTGAAACCATAAATATATTAGTGTATACTTGACACTGTAAATAGCATGATCGTACCCTTAACTTAAATACCGTCAAACGCGAAGCACAGGGCTGAACCGCATATCACAAGACAAAATCAAATTGTATTAAATAATCATTGAGCCCTAATTCGAATCTCAGTGTATTTTTGATGAAACACAGGTGCTGAAGATGAGAATGATGAGGATGACAATGAATATGGTGATAACTGGGGATTTTCTGGTAAATAGGTACTGGAATATCAAACGAGCGCTTCATAGTGATATGCAAATTTATTTTTTATATATTTATTTGTATTTATATTGTTTATATTTATATTTATTAAAAATATATTTACTCACATAGGTTTAGAGAGAACGTGTAGAATCAGCTCAATGTTTTCTACACCGTTTCCCGTCAAGTTTTAGTCAAAACCCACAGTCCTTTAGCCTCGATGCACAAAATTTAGTCAAACTGCAGCAGGCGAGTCAGATCAAAAAGTATCGGAATATTCTGAAGTCAACGGATGTTGAAAAGAATTATTTTCTATTAATAACCTGCGATACTCTTGTGAATAAAAATTCTCAAGTGTAACTCAAAAGGCACCTATTTCACATTCATAAGTGAACTCTGATCACCAAAAGGAGATATGTGTTGAGGTTAATAAACCGCTCTTAAAAGTACACCCTCAGTTTATTAACGCTGCAACATATGTCATAATTACTACGGTCGGGGCTTAATTATCACGGACTTTTGTCTATAGCTTCTTGGGAAAATGTGCTTTTTGAGCAGTGTTTCTTATCCCCGACCTTTTAATGTATCCATATGTCCAAAACAGAGTTCACTTTAAGTGGATAAACGAAATGGTAAGCATTTACCTTATGGTTTGCTTCCGGGCTTGTGAATGCAAAATAATGTATTGGTTGAGTTGCACTTGAGATTTTTAATTCACAGGAGTACCGCAGGTTATACGGAAACAATGAAGCTGTACGAGATAGGTCAAATGATTTGACGATACGGGCACATCGTTTAAACCTTCTCCAGTCAACGTGCTGCAGCATGCAACCCCCACACTTTCTTTTTACTCAACCAAGATTTACAACATTCACATTTGTAGAAAATAATTCTTTTGGATGAAGGAATGTATGTCAAGGATAAGGGATTATGGGTTTTAGCTAACGGAATGTGGGTTTTTTGGGTAAAGCATTTTGGTTTTGGCTAAAGGATTACGGGATTTGACTAAAGCTTGCTGGGAAAAGTGTAGAAGACGAAACGTTTGAATGAAGTTGTTTGGGTAACCTAATGCTAGGAAATGCTCTGCATACAGATAGGAATTTATCAAATTTAATAGGTCTTTTCAGAATGAACCGGAGACTAATAATGCAGGAGGAAGCAAATAAAAGTTAAGGGGTAAATGACGAGTACATATATCAATCGATTGATCAGGTAGACACAGAATACGACTTAAAATGAACAATATAGAAAGAAAGCCTTCCTGATTTGGTCAAACCACAAATGAATTGTTCGGATCAAGTATGATCTCAGTTTAAGCTAACGTTGAGATACGTAACTAATATCTATCCATTAAATGCTATTGTATCCTATTTGGGTGAAAAAGCCATGCATGTACACTTGAACGTTGCCCGTGATTCTGTAATATGTGAGCTACTCTCCTTGCCTTTTGAAATCATCTGAATAGGCTGGACCCGTTGATGAGATCGTTAGCGTATTGAATAGTTGGGGAATCTAAAAAAACAACGAGTTTCGGTGAAAGCAACTCGAATTGAAAAGTTGACGATATAGCGCCACGTAGAGTATCAACAGAAGGGATTCACATAGCACAGACCTTAACACAAAAA
>UZAN01055466.1:0-14487 GCA_900618425.1 Echinostoma caproni | reverse complement strand
AGCACCAGCTTGTAAGCTATTCCCATAATAAAACTTTGACTTTGACTTTGACTTTGACCACATAAATACATACTACATACCAAAACTTGAGGAATCGGGAAATCAGTTTGTGGTCCCTGATAAATAGACCGAAGAAGATGGCAAGGTGCAGATAAAGCCCGTGCGATAAAAACGCAAGCAAGAAAGTGCCTTATGAGACGAGCAGGAATATAAAGTGATCTGAGACGCGAAACACAAAACGTAAGCCTTCTGACCCTTAGGACTATCGTGAACCGAACAAGATGAGATTATTGTTGACAATAACACCAAGTTATCTGACAGATGTTTGTCTGTCTATCCGTTCACTCTAGAATAATAAAGGAGGACTGGTATTTGAAATTTTATCATGCTGTTTACCATTCAAAAAGGAGAAAATTACGTCATTACAATTCAGGGGTTCATTCGGAGGTTAGTTTGTTGGGATCGTCATTCCACATTCTCAGTCACATCCGGTCAAATAGTCTGAAATGATGAATTGCGGTAGGATAGGCAAAACATATCGTCCCTCTAAGGGCTGCCCGAAGAAAGGGTATTTAGCAACATTGGCCCATCTATCGTTTTGAATACATCACTGCAGTCTAGAAGACATATGCGAATAGCCTTGATTTTCTAATCGAATGTTGATAAAACAAAGTAGGAGCAAGAGACAAGGACATCCAGGATACCTCAAGAATGGGACATATGCAAACTGGCGCAGGTCATCAACAGTGAACTTTATGATTAAGGTTTTAATCACGAGCCTCTCAAACACCGTCAAAAAAACTAAGGTGCAGGCATTGGGACGAAATACGAAAGAGTACTGATTCCGTACTTGTGTGATGGAAGATATCTTCCGGTAGTTATGAATACATGCCGCGAAATACGATGGTTGAAAATTGCACGTAGGATAAGGAAAGGAACCCAGCGCATCTCTTCAGGCTAACAGATGAAACTACTTCAGGGCAAACAAACTTGCAAGTATTCCGGCGACTTAATTCTTGATTTATTTTTGCGGATGTCACGCTGATTATTGGGTTGGTCATATTCATGCCGGTTTTATTTGACAACTTAAATAGTTCGGTCCCGGTGTTGATGAGGCTATGATTCAGACCGTCGGTATCCAAAGTGATGTGAGGAGTTAGTGCCAGAAATCAGCATGGGGACTTGTCAGGTTTCACGACCTCGCTTATTGGGAAACCAAGTAAGGGCGTAAATAGAGTTAAGCGTGCCTAGTTCACTAACGATGGATTTAAAATGAGTGTGCATCTCAGTATGCTTTTGTATTCTGAAGGCCTGCATCGTTTTACGATGAAATGGTCCAATGTGCGGATACGAGGATCAATCGGGGGATGGACATAAACTGTTTCTAAATAATTACAAACTCCACCATAGCAAAATTTAAATGGCTTGTTAATTTGTCGCAAAAGAGAGAAAGATTAGAATCCGAAAACACATTAAAGTCGGATTGATTGATCATTTCCTTTGACCTCGTGAGTTTCACTGAAAAAATGGCTGTCTCGTTTGAATCTAGTGACTACAAATTAGGGTAAAGGGAAGGTGGTTAGCTCTATTGAAAAATCTTTGGGAAAAATTTAACAGTGGTTGATCTACCTCCCCAAAGTGAGAGGTATTATACGCAAAGTAGATGAGTAAGGCTGACCAAAACTAATTCCAGATATGCACCAAATCTGGTAGGAAAGGTGACAAACCTAAAGGGGTTAGAAAACGGGAATCGAAGTTGTTAAAATTGTCACTAATAATAGTAATTAAACCATCTACATGTTCTTGTTTGTTAACTCTATTTTCACATAGAACGGAACACCCGTTTGATTGACTACCTTGATAGGTTTACATGATGTGAGAATATCGGAGTGTTTCTAATTTGCATCACCTGTGTGTGCGGCCAGTTTCTTGAATTGTCCAAAAGATTGAACAACTCTTCGATCGACCGAAAGGTTCATGGGACTGAGTTTAGACCAAGGCATGGGAATTCTTTCAATAGGCTTTGCATCACAAACCCCAGCGAAACATCAGTGAGCCGTATTTTGATGTCCGAGATGAGGCAAAAATCGGACCACCTCCAACGAGTTCTGTTGGACAAATTCAGATACACCATCATTGTAAACACAATATAGAGCTATGACATCTTTGAAATTACGCTCCTTCTATGCCTGGATTGTATCTGGCATAGATATTTTCGTCGGTAACGTTTAATAATGCCAGATAAAAACCAAAACATTCTATACACAAATGTGTTCATCTGATTTGTGCTAAATATATGAATAAAACCTAGGAAACACTGAATAAACTAATAGTTTAATTTTCATATATTTCCATTTAAGCTACTTACATAATATTAGTAGGTAAACAGTAAATGTCTAAATTATGCCGTGGAGGCATCTGTGGTCCCTTTCTGTCTGTGAATATCACTAAATTTAGCTATCACGGTAGAAAATATGAAAATATATAACAACAANTAACAACAATGGACAGATAATGCCTCGGTAGAACAAATTTCCGACAAAGATGACACGGATGGGATCACTCTTTGACGAGTATAAGTCATATTATCAAATAATTGGCCCCTTCTGATGCAAATGAAAAATGGAATCATTCCTAAGTCTTACTTAGTTAAGATCGAACATCGGTGGAATAATTTGGATTCCCATATGTCTACTGGTTGAAATTTGCCATAATGTGAAAACATATGCTTCGATCTTTAACATTAAAGTGTAAGATATAAGACAAATTATTTTATGTTCAGAAAAATTAGACAGTAAATTCTAACATTTGTCACAAATAAAGATAATCTAACCTGCTGATCACACTCAAGAAGATGGTCTACTATTTTACGCAAGTGAGTCACAGAGCATGATTGTTTGCGTGTGATACGGTGAACCTCAACTTGTTTCTGAATCTGACGATGTAATTGCCACAATAATTGTATCGAATATTTGAAGAAAACCGTAAACAAAAACCTCGACGTGTATGTCAAAGTGTTATATTAAAGCCACCGACAGGTACTGGCCATAGGGTCATGAGAATATTAGATAAAAATTGATTTTATACGAATCGTTGCAAACCAATTTCCCCGTTCCACAAATAAAACATCAACTTATCTTTCATTATGCAATTTACTTAGCACTGTCAACCATTGGCCTGGTATGCCTTTACTAGCATCGACCGTTTTCTGTTCAATTAGCATTGCTATTTATAGGGGATAGTAAGACCAAAACCTTAAATAAAAAACACCCTTACAAAAGCATTCGCCATACACGGTAAAGTTTCGTGAATCAAATAATAAGATATATTAGTTGGTCGTTGTGTTCATGCGCCTTATCCACTGGGGGTCGCCCTAGGGTAATGATCTCGATTGTTCGATCGTTCGTGGTTCGAGCCTCACCAACGATCCATGAAGTACTCACTGGTCATGAGTTCTCAGTAGGATGAAAAACTTGTCTACTTCTCTTTACTGGTTATTAGAAAAATAAGCTATGTGGAATAGTTGAGGTCTCAAGGCTTGAGATCCATTTGAGGATAATGAGAAGTATAGTTATTTGGATTTTCGTGGTCTCCTGTGAATCCAAACTGATGTGTTTTGTTCTCTGCAAGTCAATCTCACTGTTTTGAAAATTCACTTATTGTAATTTTCTGACTGCTGATAATGAGCACTAAAGGAGTCAGACGTGGACAAGAATAATAGTACCTAAATACCAAACATTTGAGCAATGCGATGGGACTGAACAACAGCAACCTATTTTAAAAAATCATCTATGCATAAAGAATTCTAACTTCTCTCGTTCCTTCAGATTAGATGCATTCGTATGCAGAGTGAATGTAAAAATGTGGCTGCATAGTTATGAGACTGCGGCTTGTCCATTGCCTACCAGTAGCATGACACATACAAACGGATACCCCCAAAGCGGCGTCAACCAATGGATGAAGGCGAAAAAGCAAAGCTCATATTACGATACAATATTACGATCAAAAGCCGCTGATCGCATCTTTTGCCTTGGGGTGTCACTATTTCCATGGAAAAGACCGTGCAAAACCATTTGCCTAATCAAGGGTTAGTCAGGCAATTTCGCAACTGTGTCCTGGTCTGCACACGCACTGATCTGAAATCAACCATTTGAAACTACTGTGCATCGACAGGTCACGAGGTCGAAACCAACGACGTACACTTAGTGGTGAGGGAAAAGAGGAAGGGGACAAATCTGACCCTGGAGGCTTTCTATTCGATCAACTCGTTTAATTGGCACATCAAAAGCGACAAACACTAGGCGAAGACAGAACAACCAATGAGGAACGCAGGAGAGATTGACAAACAGGTGCACATTAAAACCAAGAGGCATGAAACAAGAACAGACCGAATTTCGCATACTCCATTGTTTGATAACTAATTCTTGTCTTCTTTTAAAAGTCACATTAAATACTATCATTCAGTGCTCACGTTATTTTCAAATATATTTTTATATATGAATATTCAGAGTATTTATCCTCAAACTGTTTTAATTCCTCCATACAAATTGCTCATGGAATTTCTATAAAACCATGGTGAAATGCATGCGTTGATGAGTTACGACTATCACTGTTAATATTTCTTTTAGATATTAGAACGGATGCAGCTTACTAAACCAATTGATCGGAAAAATAGTGGATCAACATCATACCTAATCTAGTGTGTTCCGCCACTCCAAGTCCCGGGGCTTGGGTTGCCCGTTTCCATCCCTGAATAACAGGTCCTCGTGACTAAGGGTGAAATCTCTTACTACTGTCCGTCAAACAGAAATGTGTCTAATAAACGAATTATTCCATCCAATATTTTCGTGGACTTATGTCCTCGGAATTAAACAAACGGACAAGTTTTTTTTCTAATCACAATTATTTGTTTGAACAAATCATTTTATTTGTACTAAGTAAAGATTTACGTCATTTGTTTCTTTGTGCAGTAATGTTACTCACTTTGTTAAGTTCACCTTTATTGGACCTCACAGAACATAGAAACACGGATATAGGAGGAACGGTTTTCGCGAAGAAATTTCTTCTCGATATATCGCATCAGGCGTTTACATATATAGGGTGATCATAGTACAGATGTCTGATTGACCGATTAGGGTTCAGTTAGTGACGATGACAGGGGCGAGCAAACAGAGCAAACGAATATGACAAGATATATGAATTGAATAGTGAGTGTTTTGTACTGATATAATAGGATGATGTTTATATGTGGTGTTTTCGCTGTTACATCTATGCTGTATTCGCGGTAATAAAGTCCCGTTTATTGAACAACATGCATTTGACACCGAAAAAATAGCAAATCTTATTGTTTAAAATATCTAATATTGTAGATTTAAACCAAGAGTCGAGCTTATTTATAATTCCTGTGAGCATAATGTCCGAGGTTGATAAAATGTTTCATTAATCGAACATGCTACAAAATCTGTCGTTAATGTAAATCGATCTAAGATAAAAAAAAATAGACCATTTTTAACATGCTAGAGATAGATATCAATTCGTGATTGAAACACTATCTATGCCATTTTCTCTCCCTTTCTCTCTCTGTCTATCCTTTCTCGGTTAATTACACATGCACAAACACACACTAATACTGTTGTGATAATTAAATGGGGAAATTTGAAACTTCCGGTCTGTTACTGTCTGACCAGGCGCACCCCATGAATGAATGCGCAGCAAAAATTCATATGCCAGTGTGAAAAGCATTTTCAGTGGTCTTTGCGGCAAACGCATCATCCTGGTTGTTGATGAGTTATCTTTATCTAATTAGTCGGGGTCGGCAAATATGCACGGTTGCTTATTCGGTGTGTTTTCTCGTTTGTATGTGACTTTTGTGACTGAAACCTTAACGCAAATCATCACATTAGACGGCTTTGATCGGAACAATATGGGTTCCCCACATCGGAGCTTGAATGAAATACTAGTTGTAAAACAACAACTATATAAATATGTAAAAATAAAATAAATCTATAACTAGATGAATAAAGATAACCAAACAAACTGTTATTTTCCGTCTTTTCTCCTCAAATCATACCGAGACATTTTAAATGATTTTAGTCTGTTTTATTTGCAAGATTTCACCAGAACCAAAACGCAACTCGTAGCTTCTGATCGGAATAAACTGTTGATCTTTGTACCCAAATCACATGTGCATCATGAATCAGTCAAACATTTTTTATCTGCCTGATGCAAAACTGCTTTGTGAATTGGTTTCCAAACTCAAAATCGATTGATACGCGAGTCATGGAACGTTATTGTTGCATGTGTGTTTCAGATTCGAACCTAGATAAGATGATAATTGGTAATTTATCATGTAAATAAATCAGTGCCATGCCATTTTCAATGCTTTTCAACCGTGGATCACGTATCAAATCTGTGTGAGAAATACACACACACTTTTGTATCTCGTCACTAATTGCCGATAATCTTTCTCCGTCCTTTCCCACTGAGTGAGTCTACCCCACCCCCCGCAGCCCCCAGCTCCCAATGATATTTCTGACGATGACTACAATGCGTAGCGTTCAACTGCGAATTCGATGCACAAAGTGAAAGCGAGTTTTGATTCCTTCATCAGGGAGATCATACTCCACTTTCAGATTCAGACACTCCGCCTTAAATAACTGTATGGATCCATCCATGTCTTCGATTTGACGTCGAGAAGACGACAACATCCCGAACATGGATGGCATTCGGAAAATAGCTCTTTCTGACGGCCCAATGAAGAAATGCCGGAGAAAACGATTGACTCACTGGAAACGACGGTACTGTATCACGGTAGGAATCTTTTTGATGGTACGGTAGCGTCAGACATCAGACATCTTCGTTAGACACTCAATCGTACCACTTTGACTCTTTAAGGACGTGATGCAGAAATCTGTGATCGGAACCTCTGAATCTGTGAATGCCTCTTACCTCTACTGATCATTATTAATGACAGGACGGATTGTAGCCCAGTAAACTCCAATCTTAATTTGCAGACTTCCTTAACAATACCAAACCCCACTGTTTGACTATATCTGTGAAATTTTTCACCGAGATTTAAGTAGAATTAATTGCGAATAAGATAATCAAAAACGTCACTCAATAGCTCGGATGTACTTCAAAGTGTTGTCTTTTGCTAATTGCACCAGTGACCTATCCATTGCCTCCTCTGCGGGATACTTAAAGTACGCTGATAAGATTGATATTTTTGTTTTCATATCGAACCAACCGGAACTGGCAGTTTTTAACATAAATTAGCCCCCTTCGTTACGTATTCCACGCTGTCCGATCTTAATGTTAATCCTGAAAAATGTTTTAAATGAGTTTTGACTTTGAACGGTTTGCCATCTCCCTCCGAAAATGTTCAGATTAAGGGAGAGCCGATGCGCAGGGTCGACCAAATGAAGTACTTAGGTATCAAACTTCAAATTAACCTAGTAAGCTGAAATTTCTCTCCTTCCAGATAAAAATGTTGCGTTCTGATTTTTCGGGGATAAGAGCTTATTTTCAACAAAATGTTTTCTCTATATGCCATTTACTGCTCTGTGATTTCCCGTGATTCGCTGAAAGCTAACTTCAAACAGCTGAAGTGTGGTCCCACGATTACCAGCCGTATTTCCGAGTTCTATTATCGGATCTGATAGACAATATCTTTGAGAGTCATATTGTTGCATGCTTGGACTGACTGTCGAAATTCTCTCTGTTAGCACCCATCCTTTTCACATATAGACCTCTCTAGATGCAGAAAAAGTATAGAACATCAGTTCTCGGGGCTCAGGTAAACTGAATTTCATTTTGCCTGTTCACTGAGCTTGACACTTTGTTTGCTAAATATTTCATCACCAGCCGGGGTGATATCGTTGTTACAAGCACTGACGATCTCACCTCGGCTGGTGATGAACCGTTTGCAAAAACATTGCCAAGCTCGACGAACAGGCGAAAGGAAATTCTGTTTAGATCTAAATACCATCCCTCCACCAGTTCCAAATACATTTATATTTATCTCATCCCGGAAATCTGCCTGCGAAACCTCTGCGGTACTCTTTCTTTCCCGGACACTGACCGACAATAAATGCTTTAATTCTAATTCTAATCTACTGGATAGTTTATTCACATTTTCTGCATGCCTGATGTTCCATTGCTTTTCCTTTATCCCATCATTGTGACGGTGAATTCCTTGTTTGGCTGAAATCCTGCATATAATTCACTAAAGCTTCAATACAATACAATAAAATATTATATCATACAATACAATCCATTGTTTAAGATAACTTCTATAGACACAAAAGTGTTCACGAATTCCCAAGTCGGAATCCCAATACCAGCGTCTCAGCTTGATGATGAAGACCCAATTTTCCCTGACTCATTCCCACAATTGTTGAGTGAAAGACTCCAATTTGTAGTGCGTCCGTTGCTCACTCTCACAACAGAAACGTCGGATATAATAATAGGAAAAATTAGGCGTGTTAAATGTAACAATGTATTAAAGATGGAAAATTGGTATTTTTGTAATAATGCTTTATTTCTGGAGCACGATACAATGGGTCCCATACTGACAGATTGAAATGACATGAAAAGCACTACGAATAGATTTGATGTCTTCCCCGAGCAGGGTTGTATGCGGATTCTGGTTGTAGCAAACGGTATTCCGGAGTTTGCACGGATTTTCTCACTTTCTTTTTCTGATGGCAATAGACCAAAACGCACCAGATGAGTGAGTTAACCAACAGGGTAGTCATGTTGATCACAAACAAGGTGACCGAAGCGACCTTCTGAGTTGGCGAAGTCTCCATTGTGTGGATCAGGCGGTTAATTACTTCTGCCGCTGCTACTGCAAGCTTACCCATGTGCTGAGAACTGTTGCGTTCTTTTCCAACAGAAGAGTCCTCACTTCGTTTGTGATCTGATTGGAGATGGAATGGGCAATGCATAGTTCCCTTAAGATAATGAAGTTACCCACATGAGCTTTTAGATGCGAACAATCTATCACCAGCAAACATGGGCTGTATCATTAACTGACAAGTAGAACAGGCAGTGTTAAGTAAAATTCCTCGTCCACGGTTTGATTCATTGAATGGAAATTCTGATTTGGGCCGTGATGTTCCGGAAAATAAAAATTTCTATCCACTTTATTTAGTTCAGCTTAGGTTTGAAGTTGAGAACAATTGAAACTTCTACTGCGATTTGATGGTAATAAGTTTTGCAATAATATCAAAATCTGCATTG
Source organism: Echinostoma caproni (assembly GCA_900618425.1). Taxonomy (NCBI): domain Eukaryota; kingdom Metazoa; phylum Platyhelminthes; class Trematoda; order Plagiorchiida; family Echinostomatidae; genus Echinostoma; species Echinostoma caproni. The sequence continues at coordinate 5,244 of UZAN01055466.1, read as the reverse complement.
TGTCACATTCTATTCCCCGGCCTTAAAACATGCAAACTTCGGATAAGCATTAGGACCATATCTGCTCACGGTCCTAGCAGTGCGAGTTTACTCTTCGGGATTATAGTTATATGAAAAAATTCAAAACTAAAATCAAGGTCATTCCGAAGTGGCCTAAGTGGAGTGTAATCAATCCGGGGACACGAATTACTTGATTGATTTATCAACTGGTTAGTAGCCTCGTATCCCACAAATAGCTATGTATCCAGTCATAGTATAGAAAGTTAAACCATATATATGCTCATGAATGGCTAAACTGTTTATGCTCAAGTCATACACATAACATGTATGCAAAATTATATTGTACCGGATATATTTGTGCCATCGCTGAGTACCGGAGGCCAATTGGTTCATGCTACCCGTATAAGGGGTTCAGAATTAATAAGTAATATCTGCTTCACTTGATTACTATTTCTTCACAAGCACTGACGACGTCACCTCGGCTGATGATGAAATGTTTGCAAACAAATTGCCAAGCTCGGCAAACAGGCGAAATGGAACTACTATTTCTGTTTGATTAACAACATGGAAAATATGTTTCTCTTGGACTTAGAAGCAATTCTGTTCATATTTTTCAGTACGAGTTATCAGGCTAAAAAAGGTGCGAACTGTGTAATAATGTTTATTAAAATTTAGTAACGAATTTCATTTCTTTGATTTTCTATACCATCCAGTTACTTCAATAGGAGTATATTCTTCAATGCAATCAGACGGAACATCAACCGTTTGATGCAAACATCTTTTAAATCGGTGTGTTCATTCAACGATACTACTTCCTTGTTTTTTTAACTATGCTGGTGTATCGTTATTCCTTCTTATATCATATTGTTTACAGAAATAATGTACGCCAAGTAATTTTTAAAAACGAGTTACTCATATTATTCACAACCATCGCTGGAATGTATAACTTCAAATTTAGAAAAGACCATTTACGCTTGCATAGTGACAGTGTTTTCACCTTTTTGTCTACGAATATTATTCTAATAAAAATGTTTTTTTCTTACCAGGTGCATTTTACCTGTTTACACTGAAACGCGGAATTATCCCTTGTCCCGGTGAGTCATGTTATCTCGTTGTACATGTAAACCTTTCCCTGGAGGTCTCGCTCTATAAACCGTTCGTCACGTGTTGTCCGTCGTCTCATCCATGCAGAGCAGTAGTCATATTGCTCTTCATGGTAGTCACGAGCGTTGAGGTAATTTGTATTAGGTTACCGTGGATGGCGTGAGCTATCAAACTGGTGTTTATTTGTCGTTATTTCACCAAAAACAGATAACAATTAGACTTGCTTGTGAGAACGCAGTATCTCTTAATAATCATGTTAAGCACCTTATATGTTAGTATAAATTCTATTTTAACACTAAAATGCATTTACATATAGCACTGACAAATATGACGGATGAATTTGAAAAATATTTAACATGAAAATGCAGGATATCTGGTACCAAAACATTCTGATCACGTTCATACCGTTAACTGAGGTAATCCGCTTTGTTGAAATAAAATTTGTAAGCACATTGTGCAGTGATCGAAAGCTGGGAATAATTTATCGGGAACAAAGGTTATACCTACTGAAATACTTGGCAAGGCTTATCACACAAATCTATTGGTATCTTATTCAGAACTAGCATGATAACCGTCTATTATTCGAGTTCCATTAATTCCTTTCAAACCTATCTTTACTTTTTCCTGCTTCTCGCTGAATCATTCGTTACAACTTTTCCATGAGAATATGTTTTTCAGTTCTTTAGTTGCTTGGTTTCATTTGTTTCGTGCTCTATGAAACCTTTATTCTTTTGTAATCTTTTGTTTGCGTTTCTAAACCACCCACCCACTCACCTCTCACTCAACAAACGCTCGTTTAGTTAAACTTCACTGCATACTGAAAATCCAGTTGCATAAAAATGTTGTATTATGCAACTCTTGGCCTTTTTTATTTAAAATAAAGATCTTAAAAGATCGCTCAACTGATAACTCTGTGTATTTTAATGTATTTGATATAAAAAGAAGCTGTTTTTTATTTCAATACAATAATAGCAAAGCTGTTTTAGCACTATTTGAATCCAAGGTGCACTATCTGAAAATTATTTCCAAAGTCTAAATATTTCTGAGGAAAACTGATTAACTTTTGCAAAGTTAAACTCCCATGCCACAAAAGCAAGCTGTATTTTACTGTAAGTGCTGTTTACACTAATGAGGTTTACCGTGCATGTCCAAATTCTGTGGTTGAAAATTACTCCATGCAAAATTCCCGTATAATCTCATGTGTTGTAACCTAAATACGTTTAACACCATGCTTACGCAAAAATACCACAAGGAGATATTTGATAAGAAGTCAAACAATATCCAACTTATTGTAAAGCATTTATTGAATGATTAAAAGCACGCGAAATCGATGGCCAGTATCAATTCTGCTCACACATGTCTTTCTGTGTTGATGAAATGAATAAAGGGAAAAGGATGTTCTGCTTATTGTAATGCAATTTGATTTTCCTAAAATTCTCCGCTACACATTAATCCAAATATCTGAAAACAGTGAAGTAAACATATATTTTGTTTGTGTATTTCTTAAAGAATCAAGTCTACAGACGCATCAACATTACTGGCCTCTTAGTCATACAAAACTAGAAACTGTAGTTTTAGTGCCTAGACTAAACCATATTCGGACCCTGTTGTTTTACCAAATATGTAACACCTACTGAGTTGAATTTCACTTTCTACACGCTTACTCACCTATACCCTTTTCTGGCTGTTCTAAAGATCGTACTAATTCAACCGTTATTGCGGTTTCGTGATATCCATCATTCTCTTTTTGATTCGTTCCTTCGTTCGTTGCTCGACTTACGTATTCGTGGAAATCATTAGTCTGGACACTAAATTGGTCAACCAGACGTGATTTTTAACATTTTATCAGTTACCGTGCAAGTTTATTTCGTTAGTGGCATTAGTAAATGTCTTTGCTAATTACGTTTTACCATTTCATTAATAATATATCAGAAGCTTTGCTTCTATTCCATGTATATATATTGTGGTTTTAGTTATTTATCCACCACCTTCCTGTATAACGCAAACCTCGTAAATGACGACAAAATCAACACAGAAGTCAAAAACAACTACTATGATAGTCAACACTTAAGTCATTTATTGGCTATAAAGCCTTATTCCATCCCCAAAGAGCCAGAGTTTTGGTTTGCTTATGTCTGAGCTCAATTCCGACTCGTCAGGGTAACTAGTGAAGTCACAACGTTCATTAAAATTGTGCTAATTATCCCATATTTTATGACTCCCAGCTTAAGGGACGTGACCTGTAATCCTCGCCTGATAGGTCTTATGACTTAATAAAGGATGCAATTATTAGCAGCTTCAGTATGACGCAAGATAGCCGTCTTAAGCATTTGCTGCACGGAATTCGCCTTGCGGTTAACGGGTTACATACTCCCACGCAGCTGACCAGCTACATTAGGAGTCAGGTTTACGAAAACGTACTTTGCATCTTTCGGATGTAAGCAATCCCAGGTTATGTCGCGACTTTCCTTAGATTCTTCGCGAGTAAGTCTACGCTATACTAATTAGCAGAAGCAGCCCAATGGTGTTTGTGCACACAACTCATTGACCCCACCAACTACTCACCTACCCGTACCGTTAAAGATTTATTCGTCACAGGAGGCAAATGATCGCATGAATAGGTGGATGGAAAAACTGAAGGCACAGATAGCTGCCCCAAAATATTCCCGTGATCAATCGCGTTCTAACGCCCACTCCTGGTCCTCCTCCCGTTCGCAACCCCATAACTTCCGGGGTCGTTCTAGGTCAAAAAACAGCTGGTAACATCGCTGTTATGGCAACCCAACTCGTAAGTGCAGTTGACCCTGCAGTTACAGGTCGTTAAATCTGGAAAACGCTAAAGTCTAACGGCCCACGTGATGAACGTGTCAGGTTTAAAAAAACCATGTCGCCTGGTCTATATCGCAGACGACATCACTGACACGCACTTTCTAGTCGACACCGATGCTCAAGTTAGCGTTGTCCACCCTCCTTCCATCGACTAGCACCCTTCATGGACTATCATTGATTTCCTTCGTCTTTTCAACCTCATAGTCGATTCAGTAGGACATAAGCCTGTGGACTGTCACACAAATTGTAAGGAAATAGGCTTCCCAATGCGCGAAACATCTAGCAGTCCCATCATCTGCGGATCGCTGGGAAACAATCGGTTCCGTACGGTTCTATCCAAATTTTGGATTAACGTAAACCGTGGAAAATCCTTCCACTGGTCTTGACTGACATCGCGCATCACATCTTCACACGCGGTCCGCCCGTTTACTGTCGTCACAGAGGCATCACCCCAAATACACTGAAAGTCACATGGGAAGAATTTCAGTAAATGTTAGACCTCGATATCATACTGCCCTCTTCTAATTGGTGGGCTTCCTCTTTACATACAGTCCCAAAACCGTTCCACGAGAAATGACATCCATGCGGCGACTATAGGGCCCTAAAAGACATTGCCACGTCCGACCGATATCCAACACCACACCTCCAGGAATTGACAGCAAGTTTATAAGAGTGTGAGATCTTCAGTAAAATCGATATAGTTCGAGCCTACAACCAACTCCTCCTACACCCTCAGAATGTCCCGAAAACCGTTGTGACCATGCCAGTTGGTCTTTCAGAGTTTCTGTGAATGCCATTTGGTTTCAGAAACGGAGCTCAAACTATGTCAAGGCTCAGACAATACCACTTATTTGGACGATATCCTGGTCGCAAATGCAACACTTGAGGAACCCTAACATCATATACGCGCTCTATTCGCAAATCTGACACAACATGGTGTCACCAATAATTCAGAGTAATGTCCCTTTAAATAGCGTAGTGTAAACTTCCTAGGTCATCTGATCTCTGCGCATGGAGGAAAAAATAACAGCCATTTTACAATCCCTAGAACAGAGTTCTCACACACAGCTTCCACGCTTCGACGGGTTAGTAAATTTTTGCAGACGTTTATACCCTACTGCTCAAGGTTTATGCAACCACTCACCAATTTAATGCGTGGTAATTTAAAAGAATTCGTGTTCACCGGCGAGGCTTGAAAAGCGTTCATTGAACTGAAACAGTTTATCTCAAATATAGCTGTAACTGTGTGCAATTGTAGTAACATTCTTTTCATTTTCTATCGCCATTCCCGTGATCAATGTTCAGACCCTA
>UZAN01055462.1:2453-14487 GCA_900618425.1 Echinostoma caproni | reverse complement strand
TATATATATGATTGACACTGCGGACAATCTCGAAAGGGTTAAAACGATCACGAATGATAAACGGAAAATGTGAAATTCTGTAGCAAAGTAGATAAGTATATTACACTTTACAGGGGAATTTTCAATGCGCATGAACGCATGCATGCATGCATGCACGTGTGAAATTACGACTGCGACCACATGTTATCGCGCACGTTTCAGTTCGGGATAGACGTCGGCGAAATCTTTGGCTTGTCGAATTTGATGACGAACATTCGGTCGGATTGTGGCCATTTCTGCGGTCAATTTAATGACAACATTTGCACGAAACATGGTCATCAGTTCCTGTTTGACGGAAGCCGCCAATTCAGTTATGGTCGAGCCTTTGATGCCGAGCACTTGGCGCTAGAATACCGGAAAGAGGGGCAGGAACACAAGTTACTGAAAAAATCGGCAGTTGTGCTCACATTATCAGGAAGGCACGTTAGGACTGGCAGTGCCAAGAAAAACACATCTGTGTCCCTTAAACTTCTTCCAGGTACCGTCAATTCAAACAGCACTTTTAAATTTTAGAGTTTCAGGATACTCTGACCCAGAAATTCGAACGGGTTAGATTCATTTGCAGTATCACCAACAGTATCATTTACCATGGAGAAACTTGGCAAGTGTCACTGCTTAATTGGTCACACTAACAGCCTCCAAGTGCCCGGATCAGAAACGCCGTAGGTTTGATGGGTACGTAGACACAGCTGAGGAATCCTTGAACAGGCTTTTCAGTGATGAGGGATATGTTGACATTACGCACGAGGAACACATGTTCACAAGCTGAAACCAATCCGCCTTAATCGTGTTACGCAATTGAAGATGAGGTTAAATGACCTCGATTTAGACGGTCAACTTCCACGGACACGTTTAACACAGGAAAAATAAACGAAGCAGCAATTTACCATAAACGGGGAACTGGGCGAGAAGGCTGTTGTGAAATATATACATGTTTATCAAACCCACGGTTCTCGATTACATTGAAATGGGTACGCCAGTTCCGGATGAGTCACATACGCGTTGCACGAACCGCCTCACCAGTCCTGATCGCTGTCTCACCTATTCGTGTTGCAAACACGGCATCTTCCGGTGGTAGATGGTTCGGTCGTCCTCCGGATCATTACCACCGCCTAGCCATCGGGGCCCTATGTGGATCGCCACTTCAAGTTCCAGGGCTAGGTTGCCCGTTATTACTCACCTCATTGTGAATACTAACAGGATCAATTCTTAAGCGCACTCTCAATCGACAATCGTACTCACTCACGTTCGCCGCTTGAACCATATTATTGATTCTGCACATCAATTTCTGCAGTCCACTTCCCCTCTTGCTCTATTTTTTCCGCTTCTACGGATACCACGCATCTTCAGTTTCCCAATTATTCCCTTCACAATTCGTTTATTTCCAAAGCTGCTGTTTGTGGTTTCATCCATCATTCAATTGTTTCTACTTCGTTCTCTGTGTACCGTCCCCCAAATAGTAATGACCCTTCATTCTGATGTTTTATCGGCAAACATAGATAGCATTGTTGAAACAGACCCCAACGCTCAGTTCACAATTTTGGGTGATTTTAATGTCCATAACAGGGATTGGCTGTTACACTCTTCAGCGACATCGCCCCTTGGACGTGAAGCAGAATCATTTGCCCTATTAAACACTCTCCACCAACCGGTTGATTTCCCGACCCGCATCTCCGACCATGTTGACGACCACGCTCATACCCTTGACCTTGTCCTCACACCAATCCACAATCATTTTAAAATGTGTCAGCAACTCGTGCCCTGGGCTCGCCTTATTTCGCTCCCTACTCAAATTATCTGTTCCAATGTTCCTCCCAATTCTAGACGTACATTCTGGCGATATGGTTCCGCTGATTGATGCAGCTTTCGTAACTTTATGGCGTCCTAACGCTGGAATAAATGCTGCGTTCCACCGATGTCTCCATCCTGGCTTCGAATTTTTCCAAAGCTCTTTTGCAAGGTATGCACATTTTTGTTTCTCATTTCACTAAACCCGGCAAGCTTCTCTCTACAGAATGGTTCAAACATGCTTGTTGCCGCACTGCTTGTGAAAAGAAATCAGCCTTCCGCCGCTGGCGTCGGTTACCTTCCACAGGTCCCGCCGATGGTTCTTATTAGCATGTAACAAATGTACAACCATTATACAGAAGGTTAAGGAGCACTCAGTTCAGCGCAAAACAACACAATTGGCGACCGCTCCTTCTGAAAGCCGGACGTTCCGGTCACTCGCAAAGGCAGTCTCCCGTAACTTGTCCCACCAACTTAGTATCTGACCCTTTGGTAAAAGTGTTTGCTTCCAGTTCTACCTTACTCGAATCACCCACTCAACCCTCCACACACCCTAAGACAAGCCATCTTTTCACATCGCTCATTTCCACCAGAAAGATACGTCAGACCCACACAAGCCACCTGGACCCGACGGGATTCCCTCCATTGTCTTCAAAATCTGCGCCCCAGAATTGGCTCCCTCCCCCTACGTCACTTATTTTGTCTATCTCTAAATTCTGAGGTATTCCCAACCCCATGGAAAATATCAGAAATATCTCCCATCAGCAAACGCGGCGACCATTCTGACCCAAACAACTACCGCCCCATCTCTCCTACCAGTTATTTCGAAGGTCATGGAATCAGTCATTACTGATCAACTCCGCCACCACCTGGAGCGAAACAATATGCTTAGCGACCGCCAGTAAGGTTTCCGATCACATCGATCTACCGGTGATCTTCTGGCGCCCATTTCGCATACATGGTCAGCGGCACTCGACAACGACGGGAAAACTCATGCGGTGTCATTGGATATATCGTAAGCTTTCGAGCGTGTCTGGCACGCCGGTCTGCTGGCTAAATTACCCAAGTTTGGCTTTCCTTCGGAACTTGTGTCCTGCACAGCAAGCTACCTCAAGGACTGCAGCATCACCGTCAGAGTGGATAGGACCATGTCTCGTTTCGTGCCTGTGAATGCTGGTGTTCCCCAAGGTTCTGTACTTTCCCCTTCCTTTTTTCTGATGTTTACTGATGATCTTCTTTCTTCAACTTCAAACCCTATTAACGAGTTTGCCGATGACGCTACTCTACACTCTTTCTCTGTCCGATTCCTTTTCGTGCATCGCTAACTCCAGCATTAGTGACGACCGCTCTTCCCTTAGTTTCTCCCTAAATTCTGATCTCTACTTGGGGCTGTCGCAACCGTGTTCTGTCCAATGACAGTAAAAGTCCCCTTACGCCCATTTCTCCTAAACACGCATCTTTCTTCTCTTCACTAAATTTTAACTCGAGTATTCTCCGTTCCACAGAATTATGCAACCTATTGGGTCTTCTCTTGTTTTCTTATCTTTTATGCTCATCTTATATTTATCTACTTGTTTCCCACGCTGCGCGTAAAAGTCGGTTTCCTCTTCCGCGCCAGAAGTTTTTTCACCCCCATTCACCTCCTCTAGCGTTACAAAGCTCAGATTCGCCCTACACTTGAATACTGCAGTCATGTGTGGAATGGGGCTTCATTCACCTCTCTTTCGCTTCTTGCTCGGGTTCAACGTAAGGCCATCCGTCTCCTCAACGAACCGTCCCTAACATCGAACTTGCAGTCACTAGCTCACCGTAGAACAGTCGCTTCTTTATCCTTATTCTACCGATACTACTTTGGATTTTGCTCCAAGGAACTTTCCCATCTGTCGCTATCTCGCTTGTTCTTCCTCGTATATCCCGCGCACAAGCGGCAAGCTACCCATTTCAAGTGACCATCCCCAGGTGTCGCATTTCTAACTTTTAATCACCTTTTTCCCCAAGAACAGCACAACTGCGGAATAATCCCCCCTTTGGTCTTCCTTCCAACGCAAAACATCTTTGTTTTTGAACGTAGAATCAACAAGCTGGTTCTAGCTTGAATGTTCCCCAAACCTTCTCACTTACAGTATATCTTCAGATCATGGGGTTTGCCCCTTTTACCGAATTCATTTTGGTGTAATGAAAAAAAATCTTCACCATTAGATCCGCTGCTGTAGTCATTCTTATGAAGTGCGGTCAACTGAAGATACCTATCAAGTAGTAAATATCACAGCACTCAGAACACAGTGCCGATTCTGGGTTACGCAATGGTAAGCATTCAGTCCGAGTAGTTTCAGTTCCAGTTTTGGCAAACATTACCCAGACAATTGTGTGGGTCGGTTTTGGGTGCTGTTTTATGACTACTCATTTGGATGCAGGAGTAAAGATAAGATTGGAATACTCAAATCAGTGGGTGTTGGTGGTGCAGTGGTTTAGTCGCTGTCACGGCGTGCTTTGGACCCTGTGGTCAGAGGTTCGAACCCTGCCATCACGATCCAACTTTGGTGGTAGGTAGATTTGCTTCGTCGTTTTCACTACCCCACCTAAGATAGCGAGGCCTTATGTGGTTCACCACTCCAAGTCTCGGGTGTTAGGATACCGGTTTTTATCGTTAACCAGCAGGTCCTCGTGACTATGGGGTTTACCCTGTCTGTTGTTCATCACACGAAAGTGTGTAATAAAAAAGTGTCAGAGTGAAAACAGAGAATTCATGAAAAAGAATGCAATAGGGGAAAATGATAAGATGCACCAGCGTCACTGTTTACGACTCAGCCATATCACTCAGTGTTGCTAACCCCTGATTACAAAGAACCCGATATACCGATTGAAGACACCCAACATTGCCTGTGAGCAAGTTCGCTCGTCACGGTTTTCACACTCTCATGCAAGGTCTGCCTACCTCAGCAAACAACGCCTGCCGGGACAATCTATTTGGTGACATGCCCAACACGCACAATCCAACGCAGTCCAAGGGGGTCGAGCACTTGAATCGGAACAGTCTTTCTTTATCTTGTTTTCGTAATGGCCTGGGGTAAGCGCCGTATAGCATAACTGGCCGAGTTTCTGCAGCATACAATCGACCCTTTACAGACAACTGGATAGTTCGGGTGTGAGTGTTGTTCTGTTCTGTATGCGCAGAGCACCTTTAAAGTGTAAAATAGTGCTACAAGACGGGGTTGGTCCGGTACCCAGTCTCACACTAACGTGGGAAGTAATACAACAAGTGGACAAGTTTTTTCATATGGTCAGCTATATCTCACCTGGCTGACGTGTCACGGATAAAGTGTCAGTTCGCATACAAAAGGCTTGATTGGTATTTGCCACTTGAGACAACTGTGGCGTCGTCGCGACATCCGGCTGTCAGTGAACGGTCGAATATATGCTGTGGCAGTTCGACCAGTTCTGCTATAAAGTGCAGAAACCTGACCATCAAGAAAATAGGATAAAGATAGACCATCGGTGTTTGAACACTGCTGCTTACACAGCATTGCCCGAATCTGGTGGGGCGGTCGTCCGCTTGAACAACTGGTCGACCTCCGTAGATTACGCTGGTAAGGACATCGAGATCAGTGTAATCGGTGTTCGAGACACTGAGTGATATGGCTGAATGTTGCAAACAATGGCGGTCGTACATCTCAATTTCTTTGCAACCTTAGTCTATTGAAATTCTCCATTCGCTCTTCGATTCTACTTTCAACTTTCCTACTGCTTCAACCGAATTGGTAGCGACAAGACAGAAACCAAAATCAACGCACGAAAACGAATAGTTCAAAGGTGTACAAACTGAAATTCTCTGGATTCGCCTAGGCGATCGAAACGACTTGCAAAATGTAATACTAAGTCAAACCAGCAAATAACCAATAACACGAGATTGATATTAGACACAACGTCAGAAACAATAATATGTAGCGAACTGCGATAGACAACAAACACACACAACTCACCAGATGACGTTCCGATTTGCACTGAATCCGTGCGTGTACAAATACACGATCGTCTCCGTCATCCAGTCGGGCTTTTTCGCACTCGTCCACAACAATACGCAAACAGTAGGGAATCTCTTGATGCAGACGATCCAAACAATGCGCCCACACACACATCCGAACCAACTCCGAGGGTTCTTGATCAGTCACAAGCGCGGGTGAGAGGATCCAAGGTCGACCGGGGATAGCCCGTTCGAAAAGATAATCCTGTGAAATAAAAGTGAAGATAATGCTTGAACTGAATCAAATTAGGACTCGTGTGGTAATCCTAGACTACGGGACTTGGGGCTTGGGTGTAATGCAATGTGAACAACTGAATGGTCGAATTTGGGCACCAAGTCGAGGCCTTAAATGTGCCAATCGCTGTGGTCAATTCCAGTTGTTCACATTTTCTGAACATTCAATAGGTGATACAACTAGTTGGACAGTTCAATCTAGTTAGTGAGCACAACGGTTCACGTTCGCTAGGTTGTTACTGCTTGTCCAAAAATTGCCCATCGCAGTGTGTGCATTCAGCAAAACAAGAAGGCAGATAATAACAGTAATAGTGACTATTATGCTCATTTCACTTGCAATGGGTTCGAGTAATGTGGACAAGTGGATCGCAAACATGTACGCATGCACACTTGATGACTTGATTATCCAAATCCAGTTCGGCCCTTTACATAACAAAAAACACAATGAACACTATGCAGCACTGATTGTTCCATCGAGCTCATGAGGTATGAACAGATCGACAAAACTTACTCGAAGTCGGTCAACTCCATCCCCGTTCGCGGCAGACACCATGAACACCGAGCTGAACCCGGGCCAATCGGTCACACCTTGCACAGCCAAAGATACTTCTAACCATCGTTTCCGACGAGCAGCAACCTCTTCCGGTGAGGCCGAGTGTAACATCAACTGACGTTTTAGCGTGTCCAACAGTGCGTCTAAATACGGATCTTCGCGGGCAAGCATTGTGAGTTGATGAGTTTGCAACGGATCGTTCTCGTCAACTTTCAACAGATCAGTTTCCGCTGTCAGACAAGCCAGGTCCTCTTCGTTTGCAGAGTTCACCGTTTCAGAGGCCAAGTGCAGATCATGCGAAGTGTTGGACCGAGTAGGCAGTTGTACAGTAGGTTTGTAGTCCTTAAAGTAAGCATCGATCGCTTCCATTTCGACCTCAGTGACCAGACGGTCATGTTGCTCCTTCTGACAGTCAGTACCTGAGTACATGAGGTATTACAAAGCCGCGAATATGAGGAATCAATTCAAAACAAATATAATTGAATTCATGTGAAGATGACCGGCTGACTAAGGTTGTACATCACCATTACCATCATCGGACAGCGAAATATAGGGAAACGAACACCGATCTCTGCTAAAATCACGACCAGACTCAACATAGACATGGTGAGATAGCTTGCGTAGCTTCATACTCCGCAAGCTATACAGAATGGCGCCTCAGCTACAGATCCAATTATGTCTCGTAGATCAAAGGGTAGGGGCCATATGAAGCGCTTAAATACAATGTCACCTGATTGAGCATCTTCTGAATATTCACTCTCGCCCCTAGAGGTCACTTCATCGAATAAACGTGGGCAAAAGCACTTTATCGGTCAGAAAAAGTCAATAAAAGGACGTAGGAGAGGGATACTTTGGATTTCCTCCCGAAAGTGGGAGAAGTTTTCGCACTTCGTTAGACGTCCGCCGCCCGCCCAAACTATGCGGCGCTCAGCCAAAAAGCTGCTCCTCCGTCCACGTTCCACCTGTCGCATTGGGCGCATGAGGCTAAGGGCGGATCCCAAACAGCGGGCCGGCAATCAATGCATCAGCAAACAACATTCTGAACCGAAATCCAAAGACCTTGCGTGACAGGTCTCTAGGAGATCCCAAACAAGTGCTTCAGTCGCGCTCCCCTAATTGGATAAACACCTCCGTCCGTTGTGGGTCTAACATTTGAATCAACGGCTCCGATCAGGGTTCCCAAAGAAAACCCTCTTCGTCGGGTTGTGATACCACGAAGTATGTCCTACCCCAACGTCTTAGGTATGCATTTGGAAAACCTACTTTTTCATCTGTCCAGTACTTTGTCTCACTTCTAAATCTTAGGAGATGCCTCCTGTTTGCACGACCCATGGGATATCACTTCGGGTTTAACCATTGAGGTCAATCAATGAAAATATTTAATATCGCTAAAACCCAAATCTCCGTTGCACATGACTGCACTCAATTTGATCGGTCAACAAGCAGTTTTAAACTAGAACCCGTGAAATTTTTAATTTAGACGTANGCTGTCTCTTAAACACACACACACAAGACCGGACTTCAGTCTATGTCCTCCGTCCACCTGTTCCAACCTCATCCTCAAGCCTCGCTCTCCGTGTGTCAGACGAATCGGCGTCGGACGCTCGAGTTATTGCTCCTGTCGGGATTGAGCTCAGTCCCAAGGCTGAGCGTTCACTTCTCGACAGGATTCCGGTCAGTAGCCGACTCTGTGCAGCACGTCTCGGCCGGTTAGTTCAAGTCAACAGAATGAAGCGTCGGTGTTTTATCGCCGAGTCTGCATATATACCGACCGATGGCAGAGCACTGTAAATGAAGAATTAATTCGACAAGGACCTCTCTCAACTGCATCGGGATAGTCGGTCAAAGCACATCGTAGTAGCCGCTGGGGAGTTCAATGCACAAGTGGGATCCCTGGACAATTCAGAAAGGCTATTCAAATTCCGATTAAAGCAATGGTGCACAAGGAAAGCACAAACGATGAAATTCTTCGATTTCTGCTACTTTGCTGGACGCCTGCAGAACCATTAATCTAGATGTCAAATTTAACACAGTGCGCAAATCCCTTGAATACCAGTTCGCCACGAATCTGAAGAATGACCACGGCAAGTAGTGAGTAGTAAAATGTAGAGAGATGAAAAAGACTGTGACTATTAGTAAAAGTCACACTTTTCCGTCAAATTCGGAATACGGCGCAAGGAGAACAGTTGTGAGGTAAACAAAGAATCCGATGACACACTGATTTATATTCAGCAAATCTGTCTTGAACTACAGGCTGAAAATTTCGATGTTCAGTTCAACTGAATGAGTAATTTTTTTTAATGAGAAAAGATTAGCGCTATTGGTGAGCTCGTGTAGCGCGGGTGCTGTACGGAAGTGTGGGCAGTGTCGATGCGCGAGTTCTAATCCCAACGGGGCCAGTGAACGTTTGACAGGATGGCGGGGGGGAGAGACAAGAAACGATCTGGTTCCTGTAGATAGAATACTGTTGATCCGACAGGAACCAAAGTCGAGTCATGTCATGAGAAATGGTGACTTAACCTAAAGAAATTTATGCATGTGTGGAAAAGTAAAATGGTCAATATGCGCGTTTGGCTTCTCCAGCGTTCAAGTTCATGTTCAATCGTTTAAAGAACTGTGTGGTTTTCTTTGATGATATTTCTCTGGGGTCGATAAAATCGTGGTTCGAACTTGAGAGGTGAGAGATTTAAGTGATTCAATGGAGAAACGGGAGGTATTTCAGATACACCAAAGCATCAGGCGAGTGATAGAACGTTTTGAGGAGCTTTTCAGGTGTACATCGGTATACACCACAAGGGCTATGTGCCGATACATCCGTGACTAATTTTTCAGGATGTGGTCTGTAAAAAATATCGGGTGCGAAGAGCGAAAGCTCTAATTTTAATCGTTGGGAGTTTTCATTCAGCATTCTTCCCTTTTGTTAAACTTTGTCCGTGAATGCCAAAGATCGTTGCTCGGTAACCATCTCGAACTAGTGACCAAACGAACAGGTTCACTACTACTCTCTTAAAGACTGGACAAAGGTGTAGTCCTCTGTCTTCATAACTGAATAATGTTGCTCACTTGGTGGCAGGGTACTTGAGAAAAACGACACGGGTCAATCGTTTTGATGCAATCACCGCGACAGTGATGCCGGAAGCATCTGGTTCGATCAACACAGGAAAGATAAAGCTCACATTGGCTAGTGTGACGTTTTGAAGTTCAGTCTGCGGTGATTCAAAAGCGCATAATTCGGGAAGAGTAAGGTTAAATGATAAACCAATGGATAAATACGATTTGAAAATCGATATATAGGGAAAACAAATACAGATCAACTTAGAAACGCCACGCAGGAGATGCAGTTTTTTAAAATCAAGGTGTTGAATTCGTGCGGACTATACTCTTGCTTCCATTTGGAGGTTAAGACGACAGTTGACCGCTTTCTCGGAAGCTTGTCATATTTTTTTCATGTTCTTACTCTGTGCCCACATTCAGTATAATATTGTCCACGTAAGCAGAGAGATTTTTTTGGTTGTACATTCAGCATGATGCGATTCTTTGAAAGCATTTTTCTCCACTAGCTGCAACAAAAGGAACTCACCGTTATCCAGATACGGTTCTACAAGTCTTTCTATCTCGTGTAGGTATCTGGTGATAACCAATTCCGAATTCGTAAGTGCTAAAAATGCTATATTGGGCCACTTTACTAATCACAATATCGATTCTTTGCGATGGATAAGCGTCTGGGTGTGAACGATCAATGGTGTGACTGTAGTCAACAATCATTCGAATTTTTATGCCTATGATTAGTGATCACGGAACTTGCGCTCGCCAAGTG
Source organism: Echinostoma caproni (assembly GCA_900618425.1). NCBI lineage: Eukaryota > Metazoa > Platyhelminthes > Trematoda > Plagiorchiida > Echinostomatidae > Echinostoma > Echinostoma caproni. Next base: position 4,035 of record UZAN01055462.1, on the reverse strand, counting down.
AACAAAGATAGCTCAATGAGTTCTTCTATTAATGCGTTCGGGATCCACAGCATGGTCCAGAGTGGGTGTCATGACTTGTAGTTGGTCACCCTTCTCTTGTTGCGAGCGTTCAAAACTGACCCTGATAAAAAAGCCCCACACACAGTCTTCTCGTGGCAGAGGCGTTTTCCCCCACCCAAATGAGAGGACTAAAATTCAATATCCGGTCGGTGAGCCACTGTCATTTCACCAAGGGAAGCTGGCCGAAAACCCTGATTCAAAACCAACCAAGAAGAGACGTGCGAACCCCACCCACCTTGGTTGTGGCAATGATCATCGACTCGACTGGTCAGGAAGATAAGTTGGACACCTTGAACATTTGACCCTGCCCGAGGGGGCAGTCGTGACTTGTTTGGTACATAGTCTGGACTCGGACGCGCGTGAAATATAAGATATAAAAATACGTTGGAGCGGTGGATTTATGCACGCATGTTCTCTGACGACCCTGGTCGACATGTGACCATTGACAAGCGAACCCTCATTATTCGGATTCGAATCACGTGATTGCAATGAGTCGGCTGTTGTGTTGACCAACATGCCAAAGTGACATAAACATTTAGAAAACAACGTAGCGAACAAAGCTTGTTTTCGACAACTGCCTCTTCCGGCTAATACAGTTATATATAGGGTTGAAAATTATCAAATTAGTGTAATGTTCAGATGTGATGAATATGATTGGTGGATTGTGATCTTGTGATATGTGGTTTGGAAATGAAAGAGGAGAGTTGTTTTGCTATTGTTGTTGTTGTTGTTCTTGTTCTTGTGTGGTTCGGAAATGGTCACCGTCGATGGATAGAGTGAGCTGTTCCATTTCCGGTCTGAGCCCATGGGTCATGACAAAGGTCACGATCGTTTCGGTCACCTGTGTCAGATTGCGGCCCGGGGTAAGCAAAGTGACTGGACGAACCGCGTTTGGGAACAAAGGGCTAGAATGAGAAGGCGAATAGCCACCGCCTCGGCTGTAGCAAGGTGCCGTTGACGTGCAACTTTAGATGGGTTCGGTGGTACTTCGTAAATCACTTCGTTTGCTGATGACCCGAGTCTGCAATGTGTTCTACCACTGCACTTGTAATCGTTTTCCTCATCTCCGTACGCCGGCTTGTGCTCCTTAATTCTTTGCGACAATTGTCTGATCGTTCCATCCGCATAACTCTGGACCCGTGTGCGCGCATTAATTTGTAACACAATTTGTAGAGATTAGACGATGATTCATTTAAAACTACTGATCACCTCAAACTCGGGTACTCTAGTGAAAAAGAATGTTTCAGTTGATCTGGATAATAAAGATGTTGGTCTAGAGGGTAGACACAAAGTTGAAAAGATTAGAGAACTTACAACCGGACATCAAGGGCTCCTCTGGAACATGCTTATCCGGCTCAGGGAACAGCTCAACTGAAGTGTCCTGTTCCGACGTATCCCGAATCAATCGGATCTGATCGTCCGGTTGGGCGGTGGGCGGATTGAGACGAGCACAGATCTCGGTCAGTCGAATGAGAAACTTGTTAGCTTCCGCGTGACATACCGGTGGTAGATAGGTCGCGAT
>UZAN01055460.1:0-13262 GCA_900618425.1 Echinostoma caproni | reverse complement strand
ACATTCGCCAGTTCTCTGTAATTTATTACGTGTTGAAATAAATAAATAATAATAATAATATGAAAATTACACGCTTTGCTAACGCGTCCCGTATCCAGGACGGAACGGCTGTCTAGCGTTGTTTAACAGCCTCTGGAAGAATTCGTTAAACTTTATCAGAAATGTGGTTAGTGAGTGAATTAAGACGAGGCAAGACCTGCACAAAAGTAAAAATGTCATTGTCTGCAGTACGAATGCGTGCATAAAATAAATAAACAATATCTGCCGCTGTTATGGTATCTTTTCAGTAATCCTATTAGTTATATACTCCGTTGGCGGTGGTGTCCAAGAGGTTAGGTCATCTAAATGTGGCATGGGATCCCGAATCGCTCCACCGCCGCTCACTTCGCCCATTTCTGTATCTTTCTAGGTAGCCTTTGTATGGCCACGGCTCTATTCCGGAAAGTTGACATTTGCAAATTCAATAAATAAAGACAAATAAAACCATCTTTGTGTATGGGAAGTGGAGAACAATTTTTTGACCCCCACCCCCACCCCAATCTTAGATTGATCATCCTCTGCAATTAGGCTACAGGCTTGTCTGAAGTTGTGATCCGCTTAAGTCTATAACATCTGTGATGGTTGCAAAACGGGAATTTCGAGTTCTCAGGCGTATCTTATTTGGATTTTTTATTTTTTTAAAAATGTTTGCATTCTCAATTGTCATAACTAATCAGATCTGCAATAAAAAGAAGTCAATCGGGTTGATGTATCGATCGGTCCAGCCGTAACAACGGACCTGGTGCTTGCCTAGCTAACCCGAGTGAGAAACCACACCTTGTTTACAGTCGCGAGTCTTAACCAAGCCCAGTGAACTTCGACTGAACAACAGGCGTGCCTTCACCACACGGATGGACTATAGACGTGACAACAAGAGCATCACAAAAATTACAAGACAATGTGAAACGACTGGACAATCGCACTATTCCACTACCCACATAGCAAAATGACATCTTCAATTGATGCTGTGACATCTTGAAAATCGAAAAAGGTACAGTTCAGAGAGATCACTGAATAGTTCAACAAGTCAGTCATAAGTACTCTTAATAAAGGACAGGGTCTAAAAATATCTGTGGGCATTGGTGAAGATACGGCAATTTTCTCTGTCCCCTTTCCATTCGATGAGTTGTCTCGTAGAGCGATCAACTCATCCAAGCGAACAGCTTGTCCCCGTTTCCATTTGACTGTACAATTGAGAACCCCAAAAACGGATACCTCCTTCCGGGGCACACTTCCGTCGGACCGTATACAGTTTCCACACTGAGAGAAAATACCGCTTCGTGTGTGGGTGCTCAATATAGCTATCCTTTTATTTTCATATATCTCAAATATTGCATTTGTTTAAACATGTTCGAATAGTGTAAATATATCCCTTGCTGTTTCACAATGGATCAATAACATCAAGGGAAGAATGGAATCAGAGAATGTTCAAGAAGTCGGGTTCTGTTTGTTTGCGTGCGTGCGTGCTTGTTTCTGTGCGCTCTCAGTTGTTTTAGAACACTATTACCATCCCCGGGTGATGACCTGATACGTTTATCCTCCTCCGAGGGATAGTTATGCTGGTTGTGATTCGTTTTGTATATTAACTGTGCGTTTAATAGCACAACATTTGGACTCTTCTTGGAATCCCTAAATTCCATTAAAACGGTTGATGAGGCTGCATTGATAAAGTCTCTAACGCCTCTAGTTTACACCAGAACAGAGTTTCCGTGAAGATGGCCGTATCCGAATGATAGAACAAGACGCCAGCATGAGAACCGGTTGGGAGCAGGGAACTTCAAGGACGTGGCAGACACAGGTATATCACTTTCCGGAAGTGATCATCACTCCAAGAAAGAGATTGCTGAATGGGATTATGTTCTTGCCGGGAGAGTGTGATTCAAACAGCACAAATCACGTTGAACGTCTGCATCGTGCGTGCAGTCAATATCTCGAACAACGGAAACAACACAGCGAAAGCCCAGTGGTAATGAATAAGATTCTGATAGAATAGTCGATTACCACTACTGAAAGTTTGTTTCCTATCTGATTTCAACAGCGATAGGTGCCAACAATTCAGTTAGGCGTTAACAACTTTTTTCATGTGCCGTTTTCTGAGGTTCCCAACCAAGAATGAACGCATCTGTTGAGCGATGATAGCTCTATGGGAGAAGAAGTACTGAACTACACAAGCCCTTTGTACAAGTACATCTTTATCCTAGACCATAATTTATTACTAACATGCAGTCGCTATGGGAAATTGCAGCTAAAAATATCAGTAGCCTTAATGAGCCGTGAATGCAGTTATTCGATGAAATTTCCCATTGAAATGGTGTCGTATTTATATTCATACAACCGATATTCAGCACAAATTCTATCACCGTCATATAAGCCTTGAGTGAAATCGCACTTTGATCGGTCCACAATCCGAAGCAGTTCCGGTACACAAAACGCTTGACACTCTAGAACGACCCATCTAAAGATACTGTAGACCATACTGAGTAGTATATAGATGAATGGAAAAAATTCCCAGCTCGATTTCGTTGGGGTTTTACCACAAAACCTGGGACAGTGTCATCTCGTTGATTCCTCGAAGCTAGATTGTCTTGAATTAATTTTGTAAGGCAAAAATGAGGTTCGCTTTGCCTGGTAATATAGACTAGTGGTAACCGCGAGCGGAAATCAGAGATGAGCCNCCCTTTGTCTATGTACCATGATCACTCACAGCATCCTCATACCTGTGTTACAAACAAACTCTCAGATTTACTGGAGTGGTCATATGGGATTAACGCTGTACCATATGCATACCACGGCTTAACAATGAATGAAACACGAAAGTAAACCTGGAAACTGTTGGGTGATCAGTCAGATTGTTTAAATCCGTCTGTCTATTCGTGATTGTTGCTTGCCCAAACACTCGGCTTTCGGCGGAGTTGACATTTTACATCTATTCTTAGTAAACTTTGTTTGCATGCACATGTTCGTTCGCGGTCCTTGATCTCTTTCGCTCTCTCCAATGTGCTCCGTCTGTATATGTGTGCCAGATCGGTTTATTTCAGTGGTTGAAGGAACTCAACAAAATACACACACGTCCCGTAATACCTGTCTCCTTTCGAAACCGTTGCATTCTTGACTAGATGCACTAGATGCGCGTATATCTCTGAGGTCATGAGCTCGATACCGAATTGATCGAATGGCTGCACATTACCGTCACATTATTTAGAGTGACGGATAAACTTAATTCTTACTTACTGTTCCCTTTCTTTTAGTCCTTTTGCATATCACTGTGTATCTCCAAGTTGGTCTTTGTTAATTGTACAGCAATCATAAATTCCTTGACGCCACATGCTGTTAAATTATTGTGGTGATCCTAGCCTACGAGATGATATACCACGGAGCGACAACTGTGATTAATCAAGCTTTCCAGGTGACGTCAGCAAACCGCTTACGTGTCACAGCTTCTGCACTACGAACCATTGGCTGACTCTACTAACCAATCAGAAGCCGTGTGGCCCAAACAGAAGCTGTACAACGCCAGAAATACTAGTACGCGATTGACAGAGGCTTGGATCATCAATGAACTTGTTTTGTACATANGTTTCTTTCAATAAACGAACAGCTATTCTTGTGACTTTTTCATCGCGTCTCGGTTACGTGGACTACTGTCGTGCTAGTACCAGTGTGATCCAGTGCTTACGTGGCCTACGTGGTTTCTGCTTCGTGATTCGTAGTTTGATTAACACAATTAATGCAACTAACTTAAACTAAAACACAAAGTATCGAAAAAATTTAATCTAATCCACAGGATTTTTGTACCCAGGATTTCTGTGTACCTGATTTCCCAACCCAAATCTCATTTTTACTTTGGTGCTTCATGCCCAATAGTTTCAGTTGGGATCATACTGATAAACAATATATCACATTATTTTGGGCCCCAATACAGACAGTGCGCTTCGTCTCGTTGCCCGTGGTTACAGCCAACAAACCCACCGACGTAAGTACACGCTTGGTCCGTGAACAAAGGAGACAGGCGTGTGTATGTGAGTGTGAGGACTTCACTAAGACTGTCTCTCTAAAATGCGTTAATCATGTGACTTATGGCGCACTTGCCTCAGTGTGACCCAGTTGGCGGACAAATGTCTGCGCTTGTTTTACACTGGTCAAATAATCTCGGGACGGAGGGGTGTGTGAAAGGAGAACAATTGCAATTAAATTTAGTAACCAATCCAAACTAGCGAGGCAAAGAAACATGCGTAGGGGCCTTCACAGTCAAATGAAAAACGTTCCACCTTGCTCAGTGTTGCCCAAGTGGATTGAATAACGAGGCTGAATCAATCAAAATTTACGAATTGGGATCGGTTCAAAATAAAAATTATGGCCTTGGTTGGTGGGTGGGTGGATGGTTTGTTAAGATGTTACATGCCACTGGTGGTTCACTTGACCGATAGAACAGGATGAGTTGTGTTGTTCTGGTTCGACAATTCATCCGGGGATTCGTGAAGTAATTCATGGCAGTGATCCGTGATAAATAACCAGATCCACTCAGTGGACTTAATCTGTCCACTGTTTGTTTGGATTATTTTTCATCTACTCATGGCAACAGTCTATCCAGGAGAGAATGAAGTGATCTGATCTGATCTAAACTCCCTGGGAAACGAGAGACTTGATCTTACTTGATCTTACCGACGCAGTTAGTCGCTATTTATAGCATTTGTCGTTGTCACAATCGCTTTTGAATTCACAACAGTTCACCCACCCACCTGACAATTCAGAACTGCAAATTTCTCCTTGTACTTCATTCATTCTCATTTTACTTCCTTTTATTGAATTTACAAATCTACAATTTTTCAGGAAGGGGGAAGCGGTCAATCAGGAGACTACCATAATAAGGAAAGATAGTTGTGTTTTATCCCACTAAAAACGTCTCCATGCTGTGCGCGGTGGTGAGATTTACACCCTATATTGCAGATGTAAGCATACACGAGTAATTTTTTTATAATGCATACCGACCGTCACAGAGTAGAAAATGAACAAAAATAATAACCAGGTAACACAAAAGAAAGAGAACATATTTATTAAAGTTCGAACCGAAGATATTTTGAACTCCCTCTCTGTCTTCACACTCTTTATAGCATTTAAAATTATGCACAGACATTCTAGCGGCGGTTCATGTAAGAAAGATGATGGCGTTTTTTATTCCATATACCCGAGTAAATAAGTTGGACGGGTCGTAGTGCTTGAACGTTCCAAGGTAAAGTCAGCCAGGGAGCTACATAATATGGTGCCTAAGACCACCAACACCAACACCACCACCAAAAGCCTGGTTTCATTGATCAATCAAATTCGATGGGATTAAACAAACGGACTGAAAGAAAACGAACACAGATTGGTTAATACTTTTTGAGCCAATAATCTTTCCTCGTATATCATTTAATGCGCTTGATTTATTCCAAACATTAATCTCTACTTTTTTGGCTTTCCTCTCGAGTCTTAGCATCGGGAGATTTCCGTAATTGATTGGGATTATACCAGTGGTTGCGATCGCAATGCCTAATCCGTGGGAATTGAGAGGACCGCAATTTAGCATCACTCTCTGGGTTGTCAAAGTGTCGAACAACTGAACCTGAGCACCAGTGGATGGTGGGCAAATCTTCATGAAATGAAGGGATAGTACCGTACAGTCAACTGTGTTTGGTTGAAGACAATTGGGATAGAAAGGGGTGAGGAGTTATCAGTCGAGTCGCATCAAGCTCTTGGCCAATACTGATTGTCTTGACAATGAAGAGCCATGGAAAAACACCACGGATTGACTGTGATTACTGGTTGACGTTCAATGCCCGGTTGCGAAAGCGTGAAACTGCCGGTCTGAAACCGGGGAATGAAAGAGTTAAATGACAGCACATGCTTTCAAAGATTGATTTGTTGAATGCGCTTACTTGCAAATCCCCTGGGGTTTCAGTATACCATCAGTATATCATCGACACGTTGAGGAGTTTGTAGCGAGACAACCTCCTGTCTTTCGGTCTTCACACATCACCAGGCATATTTCAAGTGACTATTAAAGAGGTGAACAATGGATTTTTTGGTGTGTTGACGCACCACGACGAGGCTTTGTATTTGGTATAACCAGGACTGAACACAACAGCTGAATTCTCAAATTTCTCGAGCGTTTTATGCAAAAATAAAACATATCCAAATGTGTGGTTCATTTCGTCGAAATTGGAATTTAACGGCCTACCATCAAAACCCCAGTCACTTTGGTTTCGTGTTTGAATTTCGTCACCCAAAGACAAACAGTCACTGAGGTCAATCTGAGATGCTTTCAACGTTACTCCCTTTTCATCCCGAGTTTCTCCAAGAAGATCCAACTCTCGTTAGATTCCCAATCAACGGAAGAATGGAAGTGGACTATTCACTGCGAATAAATCGATCGTAGCACCATCCACATAATAACGGGATGACCGGTAGTTGACTCCTTTTAGGTTGCCGTGAGATGCCATCTTATGGCACCGGAAACTCCTGTATCGCTGGAGGAATGGTGGAATTTTAATAAACGTTAACTTGCAAATATGTTACCAGCGCTAACAACATGGTCCCATAAAAGTGTTTGAACCTGAGTATAAAGAAAGAGCTCCTCGTTTTCTATGCTCACCGGGAACGAATCAGTTAGTAGCGCTTCACCACTGCTCAAAGGGCACTTTTAGGGATAGTAAAACTCGTCAGTGTGATGTAAACCCGAAAACGATGTTGGATTTGTAAACCCCCTTATAACGCGGCACACACATCAACACTAAAGACATACCGATTACCCATTCAAGATACAACACTCATTGCAATAAATGAAGTCGAGTGACAGGATCACTTCTACGGAAATAACATGTGGTCAGCACGAGGGAGATTAGCCAAACCATGGCAGAAGGTATCCAGTCGGACAGATGCGTAAGTTCAAATTAATTTGCAGAAATCTGCCGATACGTGTGTGAACTTTACGGATGAGTGCCAAGAACACTCGGTATCTGAACCCTGAACTACCAGCTACCGAAGTCGCTAATCAGTTATCTGATGCCCATAAAACGCAGGCTGAAGAGGATACTCCTCTGGTACTGGTAAAACCAAGCAGGATGGAGGGTGTCAGATCGACGTGGTCCTCTTGTATGATGAGGTTTGTGGTAATCGAGCGCTCCGAGATAAAAGCCAGACAGGGAGCTACAGGATACAGATCCTATACAACTACTAAAAGCCCACTATAATCGGTAGGAACCAGTTCAGAAAATCATGTAACTTAATTTGGAAGTCTGAGACTCTTTAAGAATTGAACATTTAATTTATCCATAGGACATCTTGAACGCATTTGCAACCAAGGAATTTGAAATGATTCGGAAGTTATTTGGCATACAGTGAGAAGAAAAATGAGCAATGACACCATAAAGCAAAGTGCAAAGTGCCATCGATCTGTGTTGTAATCACGGTTTAGAAAACAAATTTTCGGTGCTTAATTAGATAAACAAATACAACGCAATGATGCAGGTCAAAGTGAAAATGTATGGGCAGATGGAAACCAGATCACGAGAATGTGGATAGGGTTGAAATGCAGGATCATTTTGATAAATCAGGAAAATAATCAATTTTTTGATCTTTTTCATGATTGTCTTTCGGTGTTCTTACTCTGTAATGGAGTTAGCCTCGGATCCTAATGGTGATCTGAGAGCTGTAACATGTTTTCGAGCCCCATAGAGGAATTTTCCAGTAGAATCACAATTTCGCATTTAACTAGCAGTTACTTGTGATTAGTGTTTTGGGATGATTATTATTGACTGATTGGATATGCACTACCTATCTTTTCTTCTTTCATTTTTACTTCCTTTTATTGAATACACAATGATCCGATTTAGAGGAAGGGGGAAACGACCAATCAAAGGCCCGCCATACAACACACATGGGGAAAGTTAGGCGGTGTTGGTGGGATTCGAACACTCGTCCTCCGGGGCGGTAATTTGGTGGCGTTACCACCGGGCCAACAACGCTAACGAGAGCGAAATACAAGTCTAGTGCCTCCGAGTGTATGGTTGACTGGAAGAACTGAGGAATGTGCGTGAATGTGAAGTTTGATGGATGGTCACTTCAAGTCAATCAAGAATCGCGATTGCCTCAGCGATGCATCGGAGGCGACCTCTAACCTCTTTTGGTAGTAACACATTAATGGAAAGCTTGGTTAGAGTGGTTCCATCAGATTAGTTGAATAATTTGTCACGGATATAATCAGAGCAATCACAGCTGCTCCACTTCTAAAATGCTTGCTACCAAGCCATCTGGTGGTGGCGGTGGCGGTGGTGGTGGTGATCCCGGATAAATCTGACCAAACGTCTAGTTGATCGATATAAGTAGTTTGTTCCGCAGGAACTAGTTGGAAAATGCAAGTTGAGGTTTGGTCCACTGGAATCCTGTCTGTGATCTGTAATGGGGGCACCTATCTAGGGGAGACGATTAGGCCTTACTTTCAGTGACATGCTATATACTCACAACCTCAACATTTAGACGTCTGTTTATCATTCCCGCTGAAGTGTTATCTGTAAAAGAGATCGACATTTAGAACGACATTTTTCGCAACAGTGGGTAATTTATGTTTTTCATCTGCTGCGTTTAGGTTCCGATATATCACACAATTGGGATGTCCATATGCTAACAGGGTATCCAGGATACCCTCGGTTTAAGTAGAGCTGAATGCTACCAGGCCCATCCCCTGGTTGTGGATAGGGGGATACCTTCGCCGAAGAAGGTTAGCTGTGAATAAGTTTTGACATACCGCAACAAATAAGCAGTCGCGAACAAACAGCGGTGGCACTACCAGGGTTTGGTGGGTTTCACTTTGGTCATTTGGCTCCTCTTTAAAAGCAGCACAAGCCCAATGACGGTTTCGTGACAAAACTAAAGTCGCTAACCCTCTCTTTTTTGAGGTGAGGGATTACTTCCTGTTGCCTTGCAGTTCGCACTTGGTTGTGCAAAGGTTAGAGGTGCACCCTCAAAATAGAAAGGCCAAGTGACGCTGGTGACGTCTCTTTCTGCCAGTTAACTTTATGATCATGTCTTTTACGGTGGCAATCACAGACATTCATGGAGCCGGCTTATCCTTTCCAAGGAGCCAACTGTAGTAAAGTCAAAAGTCAAGTGAGAGGGTATCTGTCAGTTTAGTGAATTCTTCACCTTTTTCAATCCGTCGACCGTAACCCTGAAATTTCTGTTCACAATCCGTTCAGTTCAGTTTGTACAACCACTAACTGTGCACTTTTGTGCGCCGGTTTTGGCCGCCCATTTGGACAAACAGCAAGAGAAAGACAGTAAAGTTGAAAGTACAGTAGAATATAAAGTGGAGATTTTCAGTCGACTAAGGCTGCAAAGAACTTGAGAAGATACACGAACGCCACTGTTTGCGACAGACACTCAGTCATATCACTCAGTGTCTCTAACCATTGGTTATGACCATCCCGAGATCCCCAGCCAGGTTAGCCTAGCGGGACCTATGTCCCAGTCCCCTGGTTAGGGTTTTCATACCGTCAGGTGCCAGGTATTATCTTGACCACCCTCGGGTTAGATTCTTCCTATACGGCCACATTACCCAACTGTGCACGTTTGCTCTTCGTCCGCTTCGAGTGTTCTTCTAAAATTTATTCCGCTCAATAAAACCATTTGGTGGTTGGCAGACAAATACCCATAGGAATACGAGACCATTGTCTAATCCCATATTGAACGCGAACTAAGTGCTGCTTTGCGATGATTTAAAGAGATGCAAAACTCCTATTGGACTTTGAAAATTTTGTCACGCAAAGTGTACATTATCCATAAAGCATCGGTCTGACGTATATTATTTTATGCTTCAGGGGAGCGCTCACAGTGATAACGTTCTTTTGCCGAGATAATTCAGCATCGAGAATAAACTATACATTAGATGTGCACAAATAGAGTTGCTTTCAGATATTTACAACGAGTAGTAGTTGCACGACTATCTCCATTCCTCTATGTAATAACGTACAAATTCGATCGTCTTCTCGTGAGGCACATGGGTAAATAGCAATACAACTTCGAGTAAGAGAGTTTGAATCTTGGTTATTCCTTCCTGACGAGTTCCGACAACTCAACCGGCCATTTGGCTGGAGATTGAGTTCGTTATGTCTTAGAATTGAATCTAGTGGCACGTCCTGTTTGCGTTTCGATTTTTTGATCACCTGTACAGCCTTGTTGACTTTAGAAAATTCTCTCAACGTGACCTGTCTTACAAATTCATGGGCGTGACCATCCACGGAGAAAACCATTTGATACCAAACTTCTTACCGCCGATACAACAAACATCAAGATAAATGGTATCCATAATATCATCCACTCCTGACTCCCATTATCTCATGATCATTTGAATTTTCCGCTGCTCTCATGCATTTTATTCACTAACCGAGCCTAACTACATAAGCACAGCCTCCCAAAAACCTCAGTATGGTCGAAGAGGCGTGTCTAGGGTCGCGGCTGGTCACAACCAAGCGTCTCGAATAGCCACCGCTGAAGAAGCCCTACTCACTGCTTTCTCGTGGCAGAGGTGTTTCCCCACCAAAGTGAGAGGGCGAAAAGCCGACATCCGGGGCTACAACCGGGTTGGTGGACCACTGGTAAAGTAGTTGGCCAAAAACCCTGATTCCAAACCAACCGAGAGGAGGCATACGAACAACACCTACACCTTTTCGATTGTGGCAGTGATCACCGGCTCGATTGAGCATCGAAGTTTATTGGGCACCTTGGACATTGACCCCGTCCGAAGGGCGAGTGATCCGACGAACTCGACTCCAGCTCCCAATGGATTGCGCTTTTCATACACCACACCACTGCCTTGTGGGTCAGGCTTTTGCTAGCAGGAGGCTCCGGTTGTGAATTCCTCAAGAAAATTCACCTGCCTTGGCCTGGGCAACCTGACAGTATGCAGCCCACAAGCCAATCATGAAAGGTTTTTTACTTTTTTATAAAGATTTTTGTACAATCATTTGCTTAGCACACAGTCCTCAGACACGCGTGAAATATATATAAGCATACTACTCACGAGTAACCAAATTATGAAGACAGTTTTGCGATATCATTTGCAAATATAACGGTTTCTGAAGGAGTCACATATACCTAGGAGGTGCACTATTGCTATCTACTGTTTGCGCTGGAAACCACTAAACAAAATCGCGTACGGTTGTGTATTAAAAGTCCATCAGATCAGTTTAGCTGGCTTTGCTGTTCACTAGGTCTTCTCTTGTGTTCAGTCATTCTGGTATATGTACCGTCGACTCGGGTCACTCTACAAATGCATGATTTCTAGGTCTCGGAACTGAATGATCCCAGGTTGCGTTGCCCGGATTGATCTTTTTGGGTTGCGGGATCGGTGTATTTCACAGGGACAAACTTTTTTCTGATGCTCAGACAAGGAAATTCAAAGTGTTCGTGAAACTGAGTCAACTGTCTATTAAAACCAACGGACTGCCTAAGTTCATTGAACAAAACTTCCCGCAGGTGATAGGACGCAGTTAAACTGTTAGACAATCAGCTCCGTTTTCCAATAACCTTACAACCTAGTCCACCTTACCGAGTAGCATACGCATAGAGACGGCCTGAGCTAAGTGCACCCAAGCAACTTGACCGTTCCATATTGTTATGCGCACATATGAGCATTTTGAAATGGAGTTAGCATCTCAAGGTACCTTGTGAAATTTCTATGGGATTGTGTGAGTCAGTCGTTTGCCACTTAAACAGATTATTGACAGCCTGGGATTTTGCGTGTAAGAGTCAAACTGGCTCATGTTGTATGGATATGAAATAAAACATGAACATTTCGCCTGTTCGCCAAGCTTGGCAATTTTCATCATCAGCCGAGATGAAATCATCAGTGCTTGTGAAGTCACCTCGGCTGATGATGAAACGTTTGCAAACAAATTATCCAGCTTGACCAACAGGCAAAATGGAATTCAATTCACCGGAGCTACGATAACCGATTTTCAATACAGTGTGAAAACATGAACATTTTGAATTCACATAACCATACGCTTATGCATCGGTCGTTAATCGTGTAGTTCAGGGGTAAGGGTTTGGACTCTCAAACCGAAGTTTCACGGTTCGAGTCAACTTAGAGGTCAAGACATCATGCGTACTGTGCTCTCTGATGGCCAGCACAAGTTCTGTCTTTGAGAAACGCCTGAATTGTGGTATACTTATGAAATCTTCTTACTGGCTTTCTTTTATATATTTGATCTCTCATGAGACTGAACATCCTGTTTGATGACTTTGGCTCTGTCATTTCCCGTGCATAAACCCGGGAACTGACACCCTCGCCCAACTCAAGTGTTGTGCGGTTCTGGAGTAAAACAACTATTAGACTCACTGTTGCTCTCAGTGTCTCAACTCTAGAAGTGCCATTTCAAAATTCTTCCTTTTACACTGCACAGTAAGTTTTCTGGCTGTGGCAGGGGTGGTCAGTTAGCTTTCTGTGCATCCTCCCCTGACGTTTATCAACGTTCATTAACCATTATATATATATATATATATGTGCTTTATCAATTCTGCATTTGATAAGCGAGAAATTGAGTTAGTGTATAATTTCAACCTGTCAAATAGACCATTGAAATGCTTCAGAGATCGCTACAAACCCGTTTCACTTAAAGCGAGGAACGCTCTCCCATTCGGCACGCTTGGACTAGCACGGGTTATAAGGCCGGTAGAGTGCCCGGTAGGAATTCTTAATTTGGATAAAGGAATTATAAATTTTATATAAATGATTCCTATCTATCAAAATATTGGTACATTCATGAAAATTAATTATCCCATCTGGGATTGATTGAGTTCATTTCCGTCTATTCACTGTTTGGAGTAAGTTGTTTGCACATGTTTCAGTACCAGCGGAAGTGACATTTTCAATGTGTACATGTTAGGGACTATAACACGGTATATGCAATCCAATACATTTCCTTGGAATTTTAGTGGGGGGGGGGAATGTGAGGCAGTCAGTGAAACAGGTTTATCACTTTTTAAATGTGGAAACATGTAATCAGATACATAATGAAGGTCAGATGTCTAAACCATGTGGAATAGTTTTCCAGTTCATGTGAATCCACTTTTATTCAGTGAAAATAAGGGTTTTCGGTGGGGTGGGGTGGGGTGGGGTGGGGTGGAGTCTGACTGTTAGATCCCCGGGGACTTTGTGCCCGAACTCGTTGATCGAGTGAACTGCG
>UZAN01055456.1:0-11646 GCA_900618425.1 Echinostoma caproni | reverse complement strand
TGTTGACCAAGGGTGAGAAATCAGGTATATCAATAAATAAATAAATAATATTAAGCCCGAATAAACGTGGATCTTGGGGTACTGGTACCGAGAGACGTAGTAATGGGTGGACAAAACAGGTACGCCGAAAACAAAAATGGTAAATGCGATGAAATCGTCAGGGCAAAGTCAAATAAATAATAACCGTATACGCCAAAAAAAGAGAAAAAATTAAAATGTTTGTGCGGGGCACCAGACTCACTGAAAAATTTCAGCCGTTGGGTGCTAAAAAAACGTCAAAAAAAATACAGGCTCACCAATTTAGCACCGCAAGTTGTGTCTGAAGCTATGACGCGTCTACGTATTCAATCGTTCGGGCTTATGACGAGGTTTTCCAAGGCAAGAAGGAATTGAGAAGGAAGCCGAGTACGAGCGTATGAAGTGTATGTGACCTGCAGCGGAAATTGTACAGAGAGCAAGCGCACGGTACAACTCACCGGAAATTGTGCCAGGGTCGAGGTCATAAGAGTTCTCGAAAAGGAGGACAATAAAACAAAGTGGGGTCTTTACATTGATCACGGGAATGGCGATAGAAAATGAAAAGAATGTTACTACAGGTTCACCCGTGGAAACCAACATCCAAGCCACGGAATTTGGAGTGGTGATCCGAATGAGGTCACATTAGCTTGAGTGCCGTGTTGACTGGGAACACCTTCTGCCCGATTTGGGTGATGTAAGCACGAATGGTTTGGAGACTTGGGTTTTAGTCTGGCCGATTTCGTGGATAATACGGTATGTTGCGAATTATTCTCGGGTTTGTGTGCCTATGTATCAGATCTAATATTATTTTTTGCAGATTAGGCCTCGATTATTAAATATGACTAAATTGGAGAAAATTCACGCGGGAATAATTTGGTTTTCCTTCTTTATTTATTCGCATACTATGCTGTTAAATATGGCAAGGTCGTTAAGCACAATGACGGGTTACATGTGTTCTGTTTTGCCAAGACGTACGATCGATATGTGCACCTCTTGACCGATCCCCAACAATTGGGGGTAGAGAGTATGGCTGAGAAACGACAGTCAGAATATATTATTGATCATGAAGCAGTACGCAAATATAGGTGGTAAATTAGGCATACGAGAATCGACGTGATGATGCACCAATCAAGTTGAGATCTTTATACTCCGAATGGTGGATCGGACGACAGTTGTCTGATTCGCCTTAGTCATCCAATCCGGAATCGATTCGACTTGGGCGTCACAAACGTGGGTCGATGCGCAGCCGAACGGATTCTGTGCGCTCCATCCTAACCATGTTATATGAAACCGAATACAGTGCTCAGTTGTGTGCAGTTTGAAATTTGAAATAGTCTGCATCAAACTTCCTAACCAACAATTAGTTACATAAGACGATCACGGGGCGGGGAGTGTGTGAATAAAGGAAGGTGCAGCGAGAAATAGACTTGCTTACTTTATTTCAAAGATAGACAGCATGATCACACTCGGATATGCGACTAAAGTCAAACAGGAGTCATGACAACTCAATGGATTTTAAAGCATCATTTACCATGGTCCCAGTTTTGTTTCATAAATTGATCGAACAGATGGAATTTCGAAGAAATCTGGTTATAAGAAGCATGTGGTACTTTTCACGGCAGTGCCGATTTCCATTGGAACCGCCCTAAACTTTAGCGGGATAATTTTTCACATAATCTATGCGTAGTATACTTTCGGGTATAGTTTAAAACTAGCCCAATATACTATATTGTCCCCTATAAGTCCCCACTTTGCCTAGCACAGAAGACCGAACCAATTTCAAAATATTCCTTCTCGTGTCTAATTCGTGGACAAAAACTGTACTGAGCTTTTATTTCTGGTTAGACACAAACTTGAGCATTCGCGTTGTTCTGTTCCACTTCCGTTTTGTCGCCAGAATTTTGTTAAAATAGACCCGAACTTGCCGCCTTGCGTTTGTGCAAGCTGTCGGAGGGTCAGAATCATATGGTTGTTTGAGTTCACAGGGCTGGCGAACACACGGTTCAACCACACCTGTTTTCAAGGTCATTCCGTTTTGCACTTGCTCAGAAATGAAACGTCTGACCGGGTATGAGAACAAGGTCCAAGCAAACATCTGCTCACTAAGTCCATCGATGGTTTTAACTTAAATTACTTCAACGAATGAAATATGGTTTTGTACGGTCGATCTTTCTCCCATTGTCTCTCTTAGCTTTCCTTTTACAAACACATGGACACCCACCCACCCCCACAAACACACAAGCTGTCTCCAGTTTGAAAAAGGTTCTTTTTCAAGGGCTGTCCTGACAAACAAGCAGGATATATTTCATCATTTGATCGAGTTCGCTGTTCCGCGTTACTCGTAAAATGTATTAAGCTAATTGATTATGGCATTAGTCTGGCTGACTGACTGGGATAAAGTAAAACCCATTTCAAAAGACTAAATCGCAATACTGCGCGGTTTCTATCTGGGGCGATTTTACCCCAACTCAGCATGGTACATACTGCAGAAAATGCAGTGCCACTTTGGAGCTTTGGTATGGCAGCAAAGTAAATTGTTGATTGATAACTACTAATTAATAACTGTTAAGTACGTTTGCATTTCTCGATAGAAACGACTATGGTCATTATCCGCTTAGAAGGTGCATCTTTTCAGCAGCTCAGTGCACATACGCAATCAAACATTAGGAAGTGCAAAACATCTAGTTCATTGTATCACATGACAGCCCATCGGGATTGGCCACATTCTCCTTCCCGAAAATTGTTTTTACACTCATATTCAAACCAGAAAATGAAATAATAAGCGGAAAAGCTTGTGATTTCCTGAAAGCACCCGAGTTTTGACCATTGAAGTAGCATCGTTATGCGCTAGGCTCATTAGAACGGCTACAGTGGTTGTTTTTGCACCAATACTGTGATATATATGGTGTATAGTGGTAACTATTGGACAGTGGTTGTTTAATTGACAAAGGTTTCAAAAATAACTTGAGAGGTCTGAAGGTGTTACTTAATTTGCCTGACTAATGGTAGAGTGAATAATCAGATACATTTTCGGGGACTCCTATAAGCATCAAAAATATGATGTTAGCAGGTGCTTCAGTAGTCCTCGAACCGGATAAGCTTGTTCTTGTAGGTATTTGATTCATTGAAGCTGGAAATCTGATTTATAATTCGATATCATTCAGCTTATTTACTAACCAATCAAAAGTTCGTAGTTCGAATCCAAGCATGAGATAGCTCCGTTCACTGTCAACAACTCCAGATTCAGATTCTTTATTGGTAATTGTAGTGAGCAATTTCTATGGCAAAGACAAATAATTCGCTAGGTGAAAATGCAAGAAATTTACACCCCCTAGAAAAAAGGATTATCAGGCTTGACATTTGCAGCCTGCAAACTGAGATGGTGGTTACGATAGAATTGCTTTATCGGGGAGGGTTCACTGAGTGTTATTCCGGCATTCCAGACCTACTCTACGTGATCGCTCAAAGAATGGTTCAGTTCTCTCAATGCAAAGTGTTGGAGAAAGTCAAACTATATTGTACCAACATACGATAAGAGGAATACATTTGTACTAATCAGAACCCACACAGAGCAGGAATCATAAACGATTGAAATAGTATTGATAGTCAGTTACTAGAGTCTCTCATTGTCGAAAAGTAGGAATAACACCAGAGGATCGGCGGTAATTTTCGCTGAAAGCAATGAAGGATATTGAATCAGATTTATAGACGAATGCTAATACCTGAACAAGTAAGGATCAGCCGCTGTTCATGTTCTTCTTTTTCATATGATTCTTAATTGAACCAGGAGGATTGATCTAGAACAGCAAATCGTCACTAGTTGTCTGAATCTGTGCCGCTTCGCTCCCTGGTTAAAGTTGTTCGGGAGCGCTGAATCACCACAGCATTGTTTAATTTTTCGCCTACAGACAAATCTCTCAAACTGAAGTGAAGTTGATTTCTTTGCTGAATAGGTAACGGACCGTAGGGATAGAGTACCAGTTGCATCTCTAGTACCGTATGCTCATTTACTGTGATCATACGACGTTAGATCTTGTACAGCAAATTGTTGCTTTTAGTGCAACGCGGTCATACTAATCGTCTGGTGTGATGGTGAGCCAGATTTTCAAACCTCAAATTATCATTTATGAACGGTTCTGGCATTTGTTTACCCAAAGAGATTACTTTCCAGGCGAACATTCACTACCACCAATATCGCCTAATCAGAAATCGCCGCTGGTCGTCCATGAGCGTTTTTGTCACTGAAGCAATACCGTCCTGATCACAGATGGCGGTTAGTATTACTGTGTTATTCGCTCTATGGAGACACATCGGGGAGAATAAAAATCCATTGGCCGTAACCAATATATATACTACAACTACGAAGTCTAAGCACTGATAGCCTAATTTTGTCTGTATAAAATATGTACAAGTATCACTGCACGCTTATAAGAAACGTGGAATATCGATCATGGATAATGCAGTCCATTAAGTGTAGAAGTAGAGTGTGACTCATAGCAAGCTCCTTTTTCTTCCGTAATCATTCCCGTTTATTTTGATCTGGAAGTGCACACAGAAGAACCCAGTTTAAGGATTCTGCCGTGAAAGAGCTGAAAATTTGGTGTGAAAAAGGGACAGTAGGCTATTTTATAGCTTCTTTTCTTCCCTGGCAAAGAAATGGTGTTTGAACGTCAACCGCAAAAACGAGAGAAAGGCTGGTGTGACAGATGAACATGTGAAATATTTTGAAAAACACGTCAACAAAAAGAAAATCCCGTTAGAACCATAAGTGACTAGGCTTCCAAGTTCGAAATCAATGTCCGCAACAGTGAGTTCAAGTAGAAGGATAGCAGATGGAAAATTTAAGAATTATGGAATCGTTTTAGTTTTGCTAAGTTAGGTAACTCAGTGGAATCGAAAACTAGTCTGCTTCGAGCATCGCGCCCGTTGCACCATCTTCACTCTACTTGGCTGAGCTCAGATTTAATAGCAACAACAAAACAACTGGAAACAGATGTTCCAGAGATGACCGAAAAAAGAACACAGAAATACCATTAGGAACACGGGTGTTTTTAGAAAAGCAAAATCGGTTATGCGTGAAGGTTGTTAAAAGTATACACGTATCCGAATCCCTAGAACAGAACTCCTGAATGATCTAGGGAGCGTGTATTCTCAAATTGGTCTCAGACATTTCCTATTCCCTCAGATTTTCTTCTTTCCGTGCATGTCGATAAAATAATTTTACCTCAGATGAAAATCCTCATGCATTTCGATCAGTAAAATGAGTGTGAAATTTACCTACTTTTTTCCGAATGTTTCACATGTACCTTTATCACAGCTTTACCAAACAACTGGTTTACCTGACCTTCCATCTGCCATGCTTCTATAACCCATTTTATGAGGGGATACAATACAGCACCCAGAAATGTTTGTTAAAACCAACTATCTAAGCTCCAAACACGTATGTAGAAGCAAGTTTTAAACTGTATTGTTTATTCTTTCAGATCTATCGACAGGAATAGTTAAATAAAGATCAAATAGTGATATGTTCTTTTGTCAACCATCTGGTGGACTCAAAACTTTAGGAAAAAATAAAATAAAACAAAAACCAGTACATACATGTTGGAACCGGTTATTGCAACACCGATATCCGATAGACTTTGATACAATATGCTTGTTAATTCCAAATAGTCATCTAAAGACCAACGATGAAGTACGCGCAATCTGAAGAGTCAAGCTTGGAAATTCACTCACTCCCAAAATAGTATCGAATATTAATGCAATGCTAGAGGAATAAAACACTACTATACTTATCATAGACACCTCAACTGGTGGCTTTCCCTGAGAGATAAACTTAAAGCGGCGAAGGAACAAGCCAATCCGTAACCTAATGAGAACGCATGAAAGATCATCTCTTCTCCCAAGCGAACGGGCAAAATGTGAGGTAGGCTCGGAGTACACATGTGCGATGGGTTCATGAATTTGTTAGAGAGTCAATTAGATTAGACCAATCAGTAGGCTTATTGAATAACGATCACGAGAGCCGAAAGGATCACTTTAGAAAATAGTTACAGATGGAGGTCGCAAGGGTGTGAGAGTGCAGGATTTCAAGAGATAAACTAAAGAATTGGGCGCGTTGCGTTAAAGCAGAGGCTAATAACTGGGCATCATAAACACCCTAGAATATCCGGGCATATCACTTGGTGAAAAATGACGGTCACAAGCTCAAACCCATGGATGGAAAAAGAAGCAAATGGATCAGTGGAAGCATGGATAGGCGGACGGATAGAATCAATGCCGCACCAGCATCACTTAGAACATGAGATCAGCACTTTATTCACATTTGCAGGCGTGAATCGCCGGGATACACTTGATTAATGAGTAGTCGATTGGCTACTAATTATTTCTGAAACAAACATCAGCTATAAGTGGGGACCAGAGAAATTTAGGGAAATCCCCTTGAGGACACAAGCTTACTTTGGAGAAGTAAAGTTTGTGAAAAAGGTGATATTTATTGACGAAAATTCAGTAACGCGTTCTGCCATGAATAACAAATAGAGACAACCAATATACAGCACGTTAGGAGCTATTAAAAGAACACACTTTTATATTTTTATCAAGGGACGACGAGCCGCGTGAGCCAGTCTTGTGTTTAATGACACATTGAAGACAGTGAAGGCGGAAGGGGAGGGGCGGGACTAGACCAATTCGGAAACCAAACTTCCAGATCAAAAGTTGTAGTTCCTGATAACGCTTGATTAACATGGCTTAATCATCCTTCTTTCATAGAGGTTCCTTCACTTTTGTGTTTGCTAGAACGGAGGAATAACCAGACACAACAAGTGATCGGATATCGCTACTTGTTTTGAAGTGTTATTTATTTAATCACAAGTTTTAGGCCTTCAAAATATTCAAAACGCGTTGAGTAAACTTTCCTGTTATGGAAAAACACCAGTTAATTAGTGCGCTAGTCTATGGGTAACTAGAAGATAGCTGGTGGGTGAGTGGTGGACAGACTACCAGATCAACGTGAAGTCAGCAACTATTTGCTCCCATGAGAGAAACACAACGTGTGATGAGCCTTGACGAAGAAGAAACAGCTGTTCAGTGTTCTTTAAAAGCCTTTGAACGCAACACTATCAATCGCAAATTAACTGAATGCAATACATGGAAAACCACGGAACTGAAAAGCGTGTAAAGCATAATCACCCACAAATGCTTGCGGATCTTGGTAGGCTAGTCCAAGCATAAAACAACCGCATGAAGTGAAGTGATCCTATTGCAAGCCAATTGAATGAATCCAGATACTCGAAAAGCGCCTTACTCATTTTTCAATTACGCTTGCAGCTGAGTGAAACTGAAACGTATTTCACTATGTGAGGATTATTCATTGCCCTCCGCGACTGGATAAATGACACACGGTCAATGGTTGTTCACATTTCCCTGCTATCTTTCTCTCTCGTTTTATGATGTAAAATGATAGCAGTGCACACTCGTTACCACCAACACTCGATCGCACCTCTCACTGTCAGACACGCTCACAAACGGAGAACACAACGGTCTTGGGGCACGAACGTGTATTGATGCACGGAACGAACGGCAAAATGCAATGTATCAACTGTATCTGGCGACGGGGGTGGGGTTACACCAGGCTCGTATGGATTATAAGTTCTCATGTATTTCCTGACTCTTCTGCTTGTTCGTTGTTAGTGTTCACCGTATTCAACCATGATGGGCCTCACAGCGACAGGGAACGTAAGACAATCACTAGTACTGTACACATGTTCTAGCATTTCGGTTTCAATACCGTTACAGTCACCAGGATAATATACGCGAACAAACTGACAGATCAAAATGAAAGACTGTAGTTTCTTATCAACAATTCCAAAACTGTTTTCCTCCGCTACGGTGACACGCAACTTTTCAGGCTATATTTGTGTCTCATATTACTAGGCTCACGCCTCCTTGTTTGTGGAACTCAAATTTTAAGGATGAATAACTTTGAGGTATCCTTTTGATGGCCACGGCCGCCTTCCTGAAGCTCGGTGTACATGTCTATAAACAATAAACATAAAGGGATGTATAAAGCATTTATCTATATACCAAATGTCGGTAGCTATAGATTATCAAACTGCAACTCAACAAAGAAGTTTTCAATCTGTTCTTTGGACATGAAATACAACTTCAGTTTTCACCAAAATGTTTTTCCCTGCCATATACTTTTAGCCCCGAACGTAACAACTGAGAAGTTGTCAAACTATTAAAAATTCGTTCTCCTAGGTTGGTTGGATTCCATTTTGTCTATTCACTGAGCTTGGTAATTTGTTTGCAAACGTTTCATCACCAGCCGAGGTGACAGCACAAGATATTACAAGCGCTGATGATGTCAACTCGACTGGTGATGAAACGTTTGCAAGCGAATTGCCAGCTCGATGAACAGGCGAAATGGAACAGTTCCAAAGTGCCAGAAAAAGCACACATTGTATTCCGACCGGAATAATCGTGTTGTAGCATTATCAGTCATCTGCCTACTGAACAATCTCCTTTGTTTTTCTACCCCAATCGATGAGCAAGCAAGCTTAACTGGTATGAACGAAGTTCATCGAACTTCATGGGCAAAATTTCGGTGCAATCTTTTCTGATCACCTTTTTTGATCACCGTACTATGCCATTAACGGTTCGTGTCATGCGATGCTTTTGTCTCTTTTCTGAACACTCTCAAGAAGAGTGCAATCAATTTGCTAAGGCCAGTGCTGCAAGCTGATATGCAAATTTGTTTCGATAAGTTTCACAATCGCTCCATTTGAATTATACGTTCTTGATTCCGGTCAAAGTGTGAACTCGTACAGTATTCACTAATCGAAATATGCCTGGTTTGCTCAATTTCTAGATAGTCCAAATCGGTTCAGCAAGGTACAGACAGATCTCAGCCTAGCTCGTTTGTCACACTCGAAAAAGTTCGTTAAATTGTTTGTTCATTTTCGAAAATAAAGCGTGACTCTTGGTATGACGTAACCGCCTGATCCGAACATGACACAATAATGCAAAACTGTGCGACCAAGGATGCGTTGCCTTATTTGTGACTCAGGATCACAAAACCACATTGGGTTGAAGAGTAACATAAAGTGCGCATAAAATCCAATGCACGCGTTTACGGGCACATTCAGCTGAAAGAAACAGAAGTGGGGAATGGAACGTTTTAAAAGGTCTATAGCAAAGTAGATGTGAAATTCGCTATCAATGAATTACTCATTTTTTGTGCTGAGTTTGAACTTCAATAATCCGTCCTCTACCCTGATTCTCTTGTAAGCTTTATTACCACTGCGAACTGGCGCCGTAGATTTCGAATGGTTCCATGCTTCGTAACAATTCATTATTTCCCTTGACGGTGTTCCGGATCACATTTTCGATTTTTCAACAGTTCAATTCACACGACAATTGAATGGAACTGACACACTTTAGCAGTTTATCCTATCAGTCATTTGAATGGGTCCAGTATGGTACCAAATTTAAGGTAGTGGACACCACCATTCCGGTGAAGGTATCGATCAATTGATTCAAAAACTAATCGAAATGAGTATACACCACGGATTGGCATCACTTGGTTCCCGAACGTGGTCCATTAACTCCGAGTTTACGTATCTAGATCATCGGGGCGGGGGAAGGGAGGCAGATTACCTGTCTCTTTCAATCTGTCTGCCTCCATTTAATCACACAATAGTTCTCTGTATTTACCTGAGCATCTGTGTACTCATTGGGGTGTAATATATGTGATTGGGGAGAAATGCTATGTGGAAATGTTTGATGCAAATCGAGTTAACTTTATTGTCCTCCTAAGAATAGAGTAGTTCAACTTTGTATAGCGATAATTGGGAAGTAACTATCCTATTGGAGACGTTTCCAGTTTAATTCAGCAGATCAATCAACGCATTTATTTCGATTATTATGGATTTCAACATTCCGAAAGAAATCCGAGATATTTGAGCATCAAGGAATCTGTTGGCAACACTTGCCTTACACGATTGCCTTTTCCATGATATAGTTTTTACATATGGGGAACTCGCGAGGAGAGAACTGTTACTCAATGTCCTGTGCTTCAAGAAGATAATAACATTTGTTTATAGCAGGTTGAACATATTGCTGTCTGGTTGCAATTTGATGCTACGCTAATCTCGTTCCTCTGACTGTACGTACACTATCCGGGACCAAGAATGTTCTGTTTTGATTAAGAACATATGAATCACGATTTCAAACTTTGAAATATGCCCATACTCGCACTTGGAAAACGATTTCAGGCAAACAGTTGTTTTCAATAATTCATAATCATGACAGTTATCTATCTGCATGAAAGAACACCATCCGCGCTGGCTGAGTCAAGGTGGTTCCGGATCCATCACAAGTGCGATTCTCGATCACTTGGTAGACACTGGCCATCATTTTAACCCAAGTGAAGCATTCCGCTTTAGTTATTAGGTTCCCTCCAACCGGTCCAAATGCGTTAGAATGCGTAAGTTGGCCGTAGACGAAGTCATCTGTATTAAACATTTGACCCCGAACTATGTGCCCAGAAGCATCCAATCCAAGCTCTCAATCTCCCATGGGTTCGTCAACCCACCCCTCCCCCCTGCCCACATATACAGACATTTTCACAGAACAACACTGATCCCTCAGAACTGGGTCACACGACCAATGTAACATAACTGAAAACCCCGGACACACAGATCTGAGAATGCGGTGTGCAACACACACACACACACACGAATACACAGGATGAGCGATTCCTCACATTTTATTGTTCCCTCTCAACCTCTAGGTTTTCACCCTCATTTAAACTGTAACAGTATGATTACGAGATATTGAAAATAATTGTTTGCCTCAGATTGTGTTCTGAATCACGATTTGATGAGCTGAACAACACCATATACCAGATGTATACCGGTGAGCCTAAACATTTTTCTATGATTACAGGTGTCGCTATCGGATCACAGCCAAAAAACTATTGCAGTTGTAGTGTGACACAGAAACTGACTGACGTCCAGTAATTGAATGTCGACCTGTCACTGACAACCACCTTTTTCCCTTTCCTGTAAAAGTTGCGGGAACCCAGCACAGCGATACAAGACACAGAACGAAGACCAAAATAGCACCCACATGTAACATCACAAATTTGTCTTGTAGGCATTTCATATTCTCATAGTGCTGCTACGTTTTGCATCAATATAATTTCGTCCGAATCCGTCGAGTCTACTCCCTGACAGAAACATTTTACAAAGTGGCGACCCTACCAGGATCCATCATGTCAAACAAACCAAGTACGAAGAATCCAAACCTTAACTACCCTCAACAACTTTTGAGACCCTCGGAAACCTGCTATCCCACCTTCTATCCCTACTTTCCTCCGTACTCAGAGGCGGACATGTACATACCCAACCCTCACCCAGCCCGCCCGTACCGGACAAGTTTGTCTTGGGAGACGATTTTAGACGCTGGACAGCAGATGCCCAAGAATATATCGAGTTGTTCCCAGAGGACGACCGGCGGCGCGTTCTGCTTTCCCTGTTGGATGGTGAAGCGAAGGATATAGCTCCATAAGTGATCCGGCCTGGCGATACCATAGCCGCGAACGCGTTCTCTCGTCTGCTTCAGTAT
>UZAN01055451.1:0-14500 GCA_900618425.1 Echinostoma caproni | reverse complement strand
CTCAGTATGTGGACGAATATACGTGGCTAGCAGACGTGGAAACAAAGCCGGCTCAAACGATCCAAAAACACGTTTGAGCAGTCCAACCTGCTTTACCGCAATGGATGATGCCCGGAAACAGTTTGTGGAGCAACTCAAGTCTGCGCCAATGACTACTCCTAGATCTTCCTCGGATGGAGCATGAGGCAGAGTTTCGTGTCCGAGGGTATAGAATAAACGACCGTTGTGACGTAATGATACGACTTTACCTTTGGTAACGTTGAATTCAATATCATTGGAGACAGACCATCTGTGGGCTTCGTCAAGGGCGTTCTGGAGGTCAGCATAGATATGAATATGACGATAGTTAAGCATTTAATTTTTAAGCCAATTCATTGATTGTGCGATGCGATTTATCAAGCATCTGTTGACATATACTTCAAAGGTAATAAAATAAAACCAAGAAGGATACTCGTTCTTGTCAATTGTCAATGACTAACAGACACGCAGAGCAATTAGTTGAATGATAAATTTCCGTTTGAATTTTCTCGAGTGTGTAGACGCGCGAAAACTAACAGCTCTCCATTTTGGACGTTCATGTCAATCCTGGTGCAAACACAGAAGCAGTTTTGTACACCGGATACTAAAGCTTCTGTGGATGACAAATTAATCGAATGTATGAAAAAAGTAAATTTCGAAAAGATGTTAGTGAAAACTGGCCAAGCAACCATGAATTAGGTAGAGTGCATTTTTCATCATCACAAAATGTGAAAGCACCGAAAACCAATGTATATGACTTTGTAGTCACACAAAGATTGATGCAGATTTTCAGATAAGTTATCATAGAACTATGAAACAAATTTTGAGTTAAAAGCCGCGTCCGGCCCAAGATAACACTCACCGACCTGTAGTGAATGTAATTGATTAATCTACGACTAACAAGCACACATAGGTGGAAAATTTCTACCGACTCAAATTCTTTTGTTATTAGTAAAGACGCACAGAAAAGTGAAGTTCTTAAGCGTGGGAAGCCGAAAATGATTACCAACGGTAAAACTTCCTAAAGATTTCAACACTGATTTAGAGTAAATATGGTGCTTGATTCTCATCCATTCATCCTAATGGCAGAGTTTCTAAATCATGCTTGTCCATGCTGAGTGTATCAGTCAGTACGGGTTCAACTCCCTGACTGTGTACACTAATTCTGTTTTTAAAAATATAAACACCATTACAGCCTGAGATACACTTTCTTATCGGAACAGATTCCACGGACCTCTTAACTTTCTCAAACTGCAAAACCATAGTATTTAAACAACCCGGGCCATCCTGAAACATCTCAGAAAATTGTAACATCTACATATGATGGATCATGTTTTGAGACACGAGACGTTGCCACTAGGAATATACCTTACTTACCCTAAAACAATTAAGCAAATTAGGACTCTTTATCCGACTCAGTAAGCTTTTTATACAGAATTTAAATAACTAGCATTAAATTAGTATGGTTTTATCAGTCAACTAGCTGGGGATATGTTTTGGACTCAAGTCAGTTAAATGAGATAATCAACGTCCGAAAATCGTATCACATTTGCCAATATTATGGCAAATGAAACAAGAAGGAAATCGCCTCGATAAGAACTCTCAAAATAAAAATTCCTCAAACGTTCGAATTTGGCAAGGATGACGGTGGCTTTTCGTTACTTTCTGATCTGGTCGACTTGCTCAATATTGGTCAGATAACTCATACAACCGTATAATTGCTCAGGATTGCTATCTATTCTTATCTTTGACATCCATTCATATAATTCACCGATGGATCTTGGGTGTGATATAAGGTACAACAGATTCTTATTTACCTTGATTTTATGTCAGGGAAAAAAGAAGGCGGTTTTCCATTCAAAGTGAGTAAAAACTTTGCATATTTCAATGGAGACTGCAGATTACGATAACTCCCAGGCATTGACCATGTTCAAAAACAAAGCACAATAAAGGTTTTATATATACTGGTTTATTCCTTACCACCCAAAAAGATGATGTGAGATACACGTCGGTCGCTTAGCACCANCCAACTGTTTATGGGGACCCTGGAAAACCGACATGCGCTGTTTCCGAAGAATGCACTGGATCTTCCCAACTGATGAATAGTAAGGCTGGGTTATACTAATGTCCTGTTGTCAATCGCACATTCAGGATACACGCGTTCATCCAATGTCAGCTAAAGCCACTTAGCAATCCACTAAATGTTTGCAAATGCCTCAAGCGGTATATCCAAGAGAAACTTCATCTTGTTTCCCGTTTATTCTCTTGCACCAATGGGAACATTCCAATGTCGTCATTTTAGTCATCCAAAGCTGGCGTCCCTGACTCAAGGTGTCTCCTTATTCATTTCTGATCGCAATGAGGATTATCTCGGTACACTACGCCCACGCGTCTGCGTAGTTAGCGTTTTTATTCGTATTCATTGCGGTCACTTTACGCACATGGTGTTTCAGAGATCTTACAGATTTGATTCTGATGATGCAAATCAACATGGCGTTAAGTGCTACGTGAACTCATCACCAGTCAAACTAGTTTGAGGCATAATTTCAGCTATTTTTGTTTTTTTAGAGAAGTGCCAATATAATCATACAAGAACGTTCCCCGGGGATTGAATAAAAGCATAATGAAATTCATGTTGTGTCACTGCCCGATTTGAAAAACATTCATATCTCTGATGCATCGACATCTGGTTGATATCTATGGAAATAATAACTCGATATCAGTCGTGAACTCGATGTACGAAAGCTCAGACTAAAATTTTCAGGATTGCGTACTCTACCTCAGTATAAACAACAATACCTAAACGGTCGCGGATTGAGGTAAACGGAACGCTACAGCGGTCAACAATATTCGTTGACCAAGGGGTAGTATAATGATTTCTCTTTGGATTGACCTCGAAAAAACGTGATCGGGTGACCGTTTCCTTAGCTATCAAGTTATCGCAAAAATGATTTCGAATCAGCAGTCATTAATGGGGACATCCGTCTTATAATTTTTTCTCATCCAGTGCGCCAACAAATCAGCAAAATTCAGTTTCGAGCATGTCGCAAAGTCTATCGTTGTAATTTGTCAAAGTTTTCAGAGATGAATAATGTTTTGTAAGCAAATATAAGCTGCAATGATTAGAAAGTGAATGTTGTACGTGGGGTGGGTATGACGTTTCCAGATACGCAGTACACGAGTACGAGGTGCAGATAACCGGGCAAGGAAAACGTGAACTGTAATCTATTGTGGATGGTGATTGCAACGCACAAAACCAAACACCAACAACACAGCACAGTTCAAAAATCAAAAAGGTCGCTACGCTCCGACTGTAAGGATAGAACTCAATCGAATTCACGGGAGAGTGATAATTTTCTACGATTGCAAATGTGGTTTAAAGCAGTAGTAACAGAGTATTCATCGTTTGCGAGCTGAGTTTGGTGATGACGCACCTTCAAGACACACTGTGTTCCCAAATTTCAAGCGTATGATGCGTGGAATCCGATGTGAGTCACCAACAGCTACAGTTGAGGCCTTTATTGAACGGGCCGAAAGGTCACCCACTTCGACATGGTAGAACTGTTTGGCCAAATGGTTTGAGCTCATGAAACTGTGCATGAACGCTGGTAGAGGATATATCGAGAAAATGTGATGCTTTTCTTTGTGTAAGACATAAAACTTTTTTTGTATCCGGAAACCTTGCGCTCGGCCCTCATCTAATATAAATTTCCTATCATTTCGCGGCGATGTTTAGATGCTCAACTAACAACATAACCAAAGAAGAGCCGAGTCTGAGCTTATCTGCTTTGTAGGGGTATTGCGTGTGTGATTCTTTGTACAAACTTTGGCTAACGAGATTTTCTAAAATCTGAACAGTGGACACGTGTACAAAATACGCGGGAACATATGACCCAGACATTAGTCTCCACTGTCTGCAATGATAGACACGTAGTAATAGATTTGTTCCCCTAATAAACTGCAGTGTAACGGAAGGAATCACAGAATGCTTTTAACTGAAGTTTGACACAACATCCTTTGGGGTTATAGATAAATGTCTGAAGGTATAAGTAAACTAAATCTTATAACTGCTTACCGAATGTTTGCTGATTGTTATTAGTTGGTTAACAATAGAACGTCTTACCATAGGAGTATATCTCGAGTTAGGCGAAATGGCTAGCTAACTCCCGAAAATCGGTATCGTCAGACATGGTGAAACCCTAAAGAGACATTCGTTATTGTGGTAGGTGCGAACGAATCCGGGGTAAGATCATATTTATCAGTTATCGAGAAAATGGCAAGCTTCACGATTTAGTTTAATTCAATTATTTCTTTTCAGCTTAAAGAGCTGCGTTAAGCATAACAAAATAGTTAGCTTTGGATTAATTCATACGCTGTCACTTTTTCGAACAATCAAGATTTGTTATTAGCACTACGCTTGCGAACATAGATCGCATTTACTCTATGCAGGACAAGTGAAACACTGACAAGCTTCCCGGAGGTCACATGAATGAGGAATTATCCTTGAGTTAGAGAGAAACGGAGAAGGCGTCAAATTGTCATTTTACGGTATACTCTTCTCAAATCTCCTGCACAAATTAGATACCTAATGAATTACAAGATTTCCTATAGGAGCCGGAACATATAGTCGTTTTTAGATATACATATACTTTATTTTCTTTAAAATAACCTAAGAGAAATTTCAGTCGCAGATGTTGATGTTGATAATATTTCTGGTCCTCTCTGCCATCATTTATGCACACCCCACTTTCAGCATGTCTTCCAGATGGTCAAATGTCTCTATCCGTTTTAGTGTCGACCACACATCAACCCTGCTGCTCCCAACCGAATGTACTTTTAGCTTGAAAAAATTTCATTAAATCTTTATCGGAAATCTCATGTGTGATGAATGAAATAATACACAAGTTGACCTGACAACATACCAATGTGAGACCCTAAGACCGATTTTCACTATCTGCCACCACGGAGCTGCTGAAGGTGAATTTCCGGCGAGATAGTGTCACCCAGCTGTACCAGCTAGGAGACTGAGGTATGCCAGAAAAGATCTTAAATCAGTGAAACCAGTCCTCACTCACAGTAAGACGGTGATAACAACTGTTGGCTTTCCGTTGTAAGAAACTCAACAAGCACAAAATGAGATTGAAAATAAAGTCTATTTTTACAGTTGTCGTTGTGTTACTGAGAAACGCTTTCACACCATATCCGGTTCATTGTAACAGGAATTAATCCAAATAACCGTTGCTAAATTGGCAGACAGTACAAAACTAGTCCGATTCTACCCTGCAGATTGTAGCTCAACTCTGTCTACGCTGGGCCCAAGTCTACAACACTCGCAGGGGATGACTAAATGGATGCATGAATAGTCCATGATGTTAAACATGGCCTTGATGTAATGACTTTGTATATGTTGTTCGGTGTAATACATAACAGCATTTTTTCAAAATTTAAAATATAAGCTCCGAACTGGCATCACAATTTTGCAGTGGTTCGTTGTTGACTGCGAGGTATTTGAGGTATTTGAGTCATTTTTGGAGTCTCATGAATTTGATGAATGACTATCAGCCACTGTGGTGATACTGCAGAGATGAATTTTCCAGCTAAATAAGAAGGATGCATTGTTGTTGTCCAACCGGACCGCTTAAGAGACTCCGGTTTTTCGAAGAAGGTCCCACTTTAGTGCAACCAGTACCTCCCCACAACGAACGAGGTAACCATAATTGCAGGCTCTCTGCACAAAGTTGAACCAATGGTCGATACGACGCAGATACATAAGTAGTTTCTAAAACGAAAATAAACGATGAATTACACCGCTCGACATTTGTCTGTGCTAGTGGCCCAGAAAGGACAGCCGATTGATTGATAAAATGGGAGAAAAGGACCATCAGAATTTCGCATCAGATACCTGCTGAACATTGAGGAGAAAATATGTCCACAGTTTAAAGTGTGATCACGCGCTACCCATTTCATATTGTATTGTTTCTTCTGCACCATCTTGGCCGATCCCGAGTGAAAAAATCGAATCTACAAAGAGTTACATTTGGTCAACCGACAAAACTTGTGGGTTTAACGCACTCCGATTCCTAAACAGGAAATCCATTGCTTGTTTTGCATGATTTTTCCGAAACGTAGCTGCTTTTGCAAAGTACTTAGTGAGCTTTGTTTTCGTTTGTGAAACTTGGTTGACGATCGATTTCTTTGACTATCCGTTGTACTGAATTGGAATATTTCTGATCACATTTGTTTGTGCTAAACGAGATGGAGATCATTTGCTACATTTTTACAGCCACCGTCAATGTGGACCAAGTGATCTCCTTGATTCAGGTCCCAACACATTTCGGTGTGCATTGAGACTTTCCAAAGGAAACAGTTGCTTGATTGTTGTAATTTTTCGCTCTCCTGTAGCTTCAGGCTCAGATAACGAGAGTCTATTGCAGATCAAGAATCACTTTTTCTCATTCAAATTCACTGATGTTAACCAAATCTTATAAAATGCTGGATCTATAGCCGGCTAATCGAGAGCCATTTAACATGCCTTCGTAGCTCACATTCCATTATAAATGGGAAACTAGAAGGGGAATCTAGATGATTTGAGACTGACCAACCACTATTACAAGCCGATTCAGCTCACATCTAATTGACTATTACCTGCCAGTAATGGCG
The DNA here is from genome assembly GCA_900618425.1 of Echinostoma caproni. Lineage (NCBI taxonomy): Eukaryota > Metazoa > Platyhelminthes > Trematoda > Plagiorchiida > Echinostomatidae > Echinostoma > Echinostoma caproni. The sequence continues at coordinate 7,822 of UZAN01055451.1, read as the reverse complement.
CGCGATAAGCCATGCTGATTTGAACTGACCATCATTCATACTTCATTTTACCGCAAGTTGTGAAACGAAATGAGACTGTGTGTGCATAGGGCGAGTGATTCTATTATCTTTTTCTCGGGCTCTAGCCAGCGTCATTCTTGTGATCGCGGCTCAGTTAGATTTTTCGGATCGACTAGCACAATTTTTACTAATAATATGACACAGTTCGTATGCATTGATTGGGTTATTCCCGTGATGTTGTTCATCAATCGATCCTTGGTGCGGTGGTCAGCGAACGGTACAAACGTCTAGCACAAAGCATGCTACAGGGTGATTCAGCGACGAATAGATGAGCAGTGTTGTATCCGGTATGAGTCAGTAAGTACGCAAGTTGTGAATTAAGTAGTAATTATATTTCCGGTATGTAAACGCAAACGTAGCCGGTCCGTAAGCCGGGGAGCAAGCCGTGCGTCAACACGCAGACAGGCAGGCACAGAACTGGCGCAAGTCTTACCAAAAGGAGTGTCGTCACGCTGGGCAGTCAACGAACCAATCAATGAGGAGAGATCAATACTGACCTCTGATTCGCTGAAGTGGATCGACCGTGTAACAGGGTAAGTCCGCATGACGTGCGTCCGTGCGTGTGGTGGCAGGCCGCAACGGTCAAACACGTGATGCACGGTAAACGTTTCACTCGACAGCAGGCCACAACAAGCCCGTCTCACTATAAAGACGATCATGGACGATCACATGTGGTGCTTGAAAGCCGGATGACGCTTTGTACCTGGATCGCAGGCTATCTATAATTACCGCAAAAATATTTGCCCCTGAGGTATCCCGATGTTTACCTCTCAGTTCGTTCTCCACTGAGAGACAGACACACAATTGAAAAGTAAGTTAATCCTCTGCGGATACCCTTCATATTGATTTCATCACGACTGATCTACTGAACGGTTAGTATTGATCGAGATCAAACATTGGAAGTTGCTCTAACCGGTACATGGTGGATGGGATATCGTGTTTGATATCGTCGGAGATTAAGAGAGCACAAAGTGATATGAATGGCCACTACTTTGACCAACTTCAAGGAAGTTTCTGTGGTTTCACTTTTCATCGGTTCATTGATGTCATGGACGCATTCTCGTGTAACTGGTTCCGTTACATTTTTGGAAATGAAGACGGAACTTGGAAATAAATACTTAACATGCTTTTGACCACAATCTAAATAATTTTATTCTGAATGCATTTTTGGTTGTACTGACAATCAACAGTCATATCTAGTTGATGTTATTTTGATTGAATTTTGTTCATCCACCAAAACGTTTCCGTTAGTGCACATAAAGTAACGATACGCAGGCTCCCGTGTTGACAGCTGTGAATGTTCGCCAGAGTGCGTCGGGCATGAGACTGACGACAAAAATATGGTCAGTGTGGAGTTCTGTCAAGGCCAACGTTGGCGAAAATGAATCAATACACCTTCAACGGGAATTCAGTAAACCAATCTGACCGACTGCGTATGCGTGAATGTGTCAGTTTCGCTGTTGCAATGCAATAATAAAAACAAAATATCAACACAGAGAAATGCATCATAGCTTTGGCATGGTGCGTGTGTGTGGGGTGAGTCCGGAAGAAAACAAACAAATAGGAACAGTAAGTAACCCAACCTCCAAAGACAAGCCTGTCTGTAACATGGCTGTCAAAGAAGCACAGACACACACACACACACAAAGTGATGATGAATATTGAAACCTTACCGATAGGGATTTCGGTGAACTAAGGAAAGTAAATAACTCCTGATCGCATGAACCGAGAAGCTATTTACGTGGAGAATAGACATATCAGTTGCTCAGATAAACAAGCGAATACGCGACTCCGTTGATCCCAGCCTCTCTGTGCGTCCTTGCAGTCAGTGAATTGAGCCACAACTAGCTTATCAAAATGTCTTGGGTAGTTGAAATTAACCGGAAACATCTCTTTTGGAAAGCCGGACACATAAATGTTAACCATAGAAAATGACTGAACTCATATGGGATGAAAATATATCTGTGATAATCGACGAAGAGCACTAGGCAGAGCGGTTCAGTTCTGTTTGGGACTCACCAATAGCGCGTACCTTTTGACTCTGTTTTAGAATAATCAAAGATATTCGTGAACAGTATTGCTCGCGTAAAATGTGATGATGTAGATTTTTAATAACTGACCTCTGTTACACATTTTAGTGGGGTAAATCATGAAATGCGACTACTTTCATCCTCATTTCAGTCATTGAAGCCGGCGATCACGGCACCCCAGACCTGAAACGGGAAACTAAGTTATGTGATGGAACAATTGGAATCGCGTTCCCTTGAACAACAGTAATGCGTTCTACCTCCGAATTCAGCTGTTGCTGGCAGAGATAAAACTTTTATAGGTAATTGTCATTTTCATTCTATGATTTTTACAACCAATTCCTACTACTATACTCACACCGAAATTCATCCTCTCTGTCCAAGTTGATGTTCATTATTAAGAACAGCTGAAACAATTCATCTCAGTGGGTCTTACATATAAATTAACAAACGAATTTCACGTAGTTTAAGCCTGAGTACTCATCGTAAAATATTTTAGTCAATGAGATTAAGTCTCGGAAGCAGGCAGCTTTGAGGACCATATTAAGGCAAACGGACCAGAATGAAAAATGCCTCAAAACGAAGATGAATTTTGGCGAGATATACTACCTGGTTTTTTTGACAGTCCCAACCACCGGAGTAAATTTGTGATAGCACTATCTGCTATTTATTCCCAAGCGTAAATAGTCTGCAAATTTGTCAACACAAAACCAAAGTATTAGTTGAACGCCACGTAATAATTCGCCTGGTGTACTACAGCAGAAAACGACGACAAAAAGCAGAGACTTCAAATTTCTCTCTCCAATCTATCAACATTTCTTAGTTCATATTTAATTCACAGTTGCTTGTGAGTAATGGAGTAGGACTATTGATATTGACTAGAACGGATCCTTCATCTTTACACGCAATCCCTATTTCATTCAGTTAACTATACACTAGGAAGTAGTACACTCGAGTTTCGCTCTTATCAGAGCTCATTATGAGCTCTTAATTTCCGTGACGTAATTTGGACCCAACCATTTGCCACTGAAACGTGTTACAAAGTCACCGACAAAGCACAGAGGCTGTAAGTGCAATTTATGATATCCGATTTCCTTTTTCACCTCTTTCTAAAACTGATCACATCGTTTTCTTGCTCATGTCCGATTGAGTGCAGCGCAAAATCCTCAGTTGGGAATTATTGTGGGCTGCTTTCTCGGCGGCTTTGTTTGGTATTCAATGGACTGATATATTACCAATTGCCTTCGTGTATATGGCACGTGAAGCATGGAGTGAAAGGCTAAAAGCACTGTGCAGCTATTTCAACCTGGATGGCTCTCATCAGCAGTGCTATCCCGTTGACCCAACTGAGCGTCGAACCCGGGACTTTACTGGCAGAACCTACTTGACCAGTTGGCTTCTGTTACGAGCGTTCTTCATGTCACCGATATCACCCAGTCCCACTTTGTCAGTTTGCTGCGGTCATTTAATCTCACTTATCTAATATTTATTGTATTGATAGAATATGCCTTTTATTTGTGAAAATCTTCACCAAAACTCTAGCTTGGAGTCCTCAACTTTAAAAAATTATCTTTCTCTTTACTTTACTCTTGTTTAGCTGCTTCCGACAGGGACTTCAATTTTTGTGATAGCAAGCGGTAGAGAGCAAACAGATGTTTTTTCCAGTCATTTCAATCTCGCAATGACAGCGCACATGTGCAATAAAACAGTCTAGAGGCCGAAGCCGTGGGCCTATTTATAGGTCATCTGTCTAGACAGTGTCATTTGGAGAGGATTAGAGGACTGTGAACTTTTATGATAAGAATAATCGCTTGATAAAAGCTGTCCAATGCGGTTATCTGGGTCCAAATGCCGTATGCTTGGTCAAGAGATAGCAGAATTTAGGGACAGTCGATAGACAGGAGACCCTCCGTGGAGAGTATATACTGACAATCTGCGATAGGAAAGAGACAAACGCAGTAAATCAAAAGATTCAGTGAGAAATGAGCGTGACTAACAATCCAACTGAATGATCAGTTGTCAAATGCGTTGCGCAAGCTACAACACCACTTCAAGGTGCAGTCTGCTCATGAGTGAATACAGCCACATTGTGGCGTTTTATTCATTCTGTTCGAAAAAAGACCGAGTCCTGACGCGAAGATACACAGGGATATGACTCTGCCTCAAGGTTCGTCTCTTCTTTTTTACTATGATTTCGACCTCTGATCATTCTGACTAAGTTTGTGAAGCGTTCTACTATTCGATGCTGAGCAAAAACACTGCAGTTTTATGCCAAACCATCAATTTTATGGCGTTTACTCATACTTGAATTCCAGAAATATTTCCATTGCACTACAATACGGTAAATAATAATTTACACTAGATAGCTTTGAATAATATCACTATTTCGAGTTAATAGACAAACAATTTATTGATCTTGTCCCATAAATACTTAGAACTATAAGAAACCCTCCCCTGTTTGTTTTCATATCTTCCCGTACAGTGACTATCACTCAAAACAAAAGCACAATCATTTCTGGCAACAGTGTTGACTATGGACTGACTAAACGTGAGTCCGATTGCCAAACGTCAAGGATTTACATCGACAGTGCATGATTTGTGCTATACGGAACTGAATTCCTTTTGTTTGTCTCTTTGAAAACATTTCAACCAAAAGTAGGGATGAAAGATGAAACCCCCTTTTTGGCGACGCCAATCAATGTGCATCGCAAGGTATGCGTGCTCTCAGTAAATGGCATTGGTTGACTGTTTGAACATTTCCTTATTAGTGGCCCTTCTTTTGTTTCCTCGTTTGGTTTGTACACTCATTTTGACCCACCACAAAAAAATCAATTAGCCACTGATGAGCTAGAATATCGCTCTATCTCTATAACATCAAGTATCATCATCATTTGAATGAGACAGCCTTAAGAAGATCCAAGGGAAAACAAAGGAGACCAAGAACCACTCGCACTCATGGTAGGTTTTACAGAAACCGCCCTTGAATCCTTAGTTGATCTGCAATGAGTAAACCGTTCGGCTAATGCCAAGTAGACAGGGCTATGTCCTCGTTCCATCTAGTATAACGTGTCTGATCCTGTTATCGGACCAAAACTGGGCAATCCTGTGGAAGCAATGATCCCGAAATTTGGCCAATTTTGTGCAAAACTTTAGGCGACCGCAGGTTGAAAAATAATTGATGAGCAAACAAAGTGTCGTCGTCACCCCTAGTAACATCTAAAGACTGACAATAGATGCGTCTTCTGTGCTCGGGAATGCTTGAAACTTACACCAAACTTCTCCGGATAACGAAGCAATGAAAGCACAGATCAGTAGCTGACAGATGAATTCGCCTGACGGAACACAGCAATTTAAGAACAGCCTAATATGATTACATTTAAAAAAATCATATAAGAACGAGACTGAAAGAGAATCATCCTCATACAAACAAATTTTTGTGGTTATAACAAGAGAAAGTAAGAACCGTCTAAGTACAGCTTTTCCGACTTTTCGGATAAGTTTTCTTGACACACCAGAAGCGACCGTTTGGGAGATAGCACTGTCATCAACTGAATCAGCAACTGTTAGAGGATTAAAAAATTATCTACACTACAGGATCGAACGAAAAGGCACTGTTAGCAAATCCTGAATTTGGTCTACAACGTTCCTGGCACAAGACACTTCGCATGTGACACAAACTGTGGAGAATGAGGCCTGGATCGAGCACCAAAAGTTTCATCACAGTTTTATTTTGCTGACGTGGCAATGCATTTTGTTAATTCAGTTTCCTAATAATATTTGCTTGATAACCGGATGTACTATTCATATTTGCGAGTAGCACGCAAAATAGTGCGGTTGGTGGTTTCCCTTAACAATCAAGAATTGACAAGTCTACCGAGGACAAATTACCGTGTCTCAAAGAATAACTACCAACGGCTCCATTCATTACCCGGTGTGCTACCGGGAACGGCAATGATATGTTTCAACTGAGATTTCCGTTATATGAATGCTAAATGAGTGATATCTTAACTGATATCTGTAGTAAACAACTTCCCTCGACCGAGCACCACCTTGTGGAACTATAGCATTAGGATATATATATATATATATATATATATATATAGAACATNCAGTACTTAAAATAGAAAAGAAACTTTAAAAATTAGAAAGTTTTTCTCCAGTTTCTTTATTCCATGCATCACTGAAAACAATGAAAAATGAGGACTAAGAGTGGTTTTCTGCTCCCAGACCAGTACCTAGCTCATTCGAGCCTAAATTTTGAAATAAAAGTTATTGTTTTCAGTTAGCCTAATGCGTCACCTGGAAGTAATCGGAAAACTAAGCCAAAACGTATGGTATTCACACTTTATCTGCCTAATTCAAAGCGTCGACGAGCTTCTCGAATCTGTAAGTGGACTACTCACGACAAAGTGGAGGTGAGCATAAGGACATGTCGGAAGGCAAGTAATGTTTAGTTAATTGTGAACCAAGACAGGTTCCCGATAATGATTTCAAGAGTCGTGACTGGGTCGTATGAGTACATTCTGTCTGTGTGGTTCCTTGTTGGACACCCAGTTGGGTCGAAGAGACTAAATCAAGTCGAAAAAACTGTACAGCGCTTCCTAGCTTTTCAGTCCACGTTTACTTGCTCTATACAAGACGAACTTCACCATACAATCACAATTCTTTGAATCCAATCTCGCATTGTAGTGAGTCGAGCAAAACAAAATTGTTAAATTCTAACTTTTAAATTCTCTGCCTCAATCAATCATGGCCTTCACTATACACAATCTTGTCATCATGATCACTCCAATGTGACATTCAAAAACCTAAATGCCAAATTGAGTTTGAGCTTTCATTGGTCAATCCATAACATTGCAGCNTGCAATCAATCATTGTTGAACTGCTTCGATCTAAAACCTCGTCTTTTGAGCCTATTCACGGATTCTTAAGTTTGTACAAACCCTAGTCGCGTTGTTTTATACTCAACCGCTTCTGCTTTAACACTTCTCCTAGGTACACATATTGATCTACTAGTCCCTACCGGATTTCCGATGAGCAGACGTGCATCAATACTTCAACGAGTAAATTTATTTAAAACATCGATCGATAGATAGAAAAGGCATGAAAGGACACAACGTGATAAAACAACTCCACTCTGTCCGATTGTTCCGATCGTGCTGTCCCATTCTCTACTCAATCACCCGACCACACCCCGACAGCCCGATCCAATTAACCTCTACATCGTCGCTGAATTGCGCATAGCTGAATTGTTAACTTGCTGAATAATGTACGCAGATGTGTTCCCCTTTAGAAACAATGCGTGGCCGGCAGTTGGATTGGAAAAAGCTTTGCAGAAGGCGCGACTTGACACAGAAACGAATCATGGTAGATTGGGTGATGAAATCAGTGCTAGCAACGAAGCAATAGATGTGATCAACTGAAATATTTTCATGACTTTCAAAAACACTCGACGCTTCATACTTTAAAGCTGATATTTAAATTACCTGAAATTTGCGTTGGGGTACATCAATCTGATAAATCGAGCCATAGTTTTGATGTTACACAGAGGAGAACAGTAGCTTCATTGTGTCTAGATTTGATTCGACAGTACTGAGTGTTGTGCTGTTTAACGCGTTTGTTCGATAACATTTGTATTCATTGCCCCTTTGAACGTGCAACATCAATACTCGATGCACACACAGACACAGACATACACGCACGTGACATGAACGTTCCTCACATGCAACCTTGAT
>UZAN01055450.1:0-13917 GCA_900618425.1 Echinostoma caproni | reverse complement strand
TTACATTGCAGAAGCTCGCAGGCTTACGACGCAGAGAGGCGTTTTACTCCAGCTTGGATGAAGTTAGTGTTTTACTTGACAGTCGCTGAGTCTCTAGATATCTACGACCGTTCCATCACTCTACTGAATGACTTCAACAGTGAAGATGCCATTCTGCCGGTACAAACAAATAAAGTTACAAAATACAGCACAGANATCATGTGAAAACAGACATGCGGAACAGGCAGACCAAAGATGGTGACACTTTCGAGCATGTTACACTGTTGGTCTCAAGCCACTACAGGTTCATCATAAACGGAGGTTACGTCACCAGATTGTTAGTTATGGTCATGGCAAGACCAATGTTCTTACAAACTGTTTCTGGGCGCACAAGCGGGGGGGAGGTTGTGGTTATCATTTATTCATAATTTAATCGTTTGAAATATGCTCAGTTTTCTCTCGTCGCATACACATTATCCTAGTGAAAGTAAAACCCAATCAAAAATTTTCTATATTCTAAACGGGAGTTCAGTATTTAGCGGAGGCCACATAACTAAAGCGGAAATACAGAAACTGAAGCCTGAGTAAAGTAAGAGTGGCCGGGTTTTCAGTTGTCTTATATTTACGCTCGGGTTAATAGAGTAAGCGAATTGCAGGCACTGAATTTCTGCACACAACTGTTTTCTGCAAACATATTTCTGAAATGGGAACAGTTGCTTTCGGTTGGTATATACTTTTTTTCTCTTTTTCGTATTCTTTTTTTGATTTTACTTCCTTTTATTGACTAAACAAAGGTACAATTCTCAGGAAGGGGCAGCGGCCAATCAAAGGGCTGTCATTTAACACGCAGTGGGAAAAGTCAGGCGGTGATGGTGGGATTCGAACACACATCTCCCGGGTGATAATTTGGTGACATTACTACCGGGTTTTCACTTAGATCAGTGAGCGGAGTGTGTTTCGTTTTGAGCTTGTATCCTTTTACAAATCCCTTTTTGTATGCTTTGAAAGGTGAGATGAGTCCGAGGCAAACCATTGAATATTGATGAGATTTAGAGGGGAGAGGGGCGGGGTCGACTTATCAAATTCAAACCGTTCAGCATTAAACAAGTGAATAAAAACACCGGGAAAACGAATAGCAGAAGGGGTGAAATGAAAGAATATAAAAATCGTGTGATCAAATTTCAGAGCACAGATTACAAATCAAAGTGATTGGCATGGAAAAACGTAGACGTAAATTAGTGTAAACTGAAATACCATGATACGTCCACGTTTGTTTTCATATTACACGCATTCCATGTGGTGCACAGCAGACGGAGTGAACCACGAAGTCACGAGGACCCGCTATTCAGTGATGGAAACTGGCAACATATTCCCCGGGACGTGTAGTAGTGAGCCACATTAGGCAACATAATAGTGGGCTGGGTATTGAACCGAAATACCACCAAAAATTGTATGATTTTGTATTTTTTGTATGTTGTACCTGTGTAACTTGTGTAAGCATATATGCTTACATTTCAGCCAAAAATGTACACTGCTTGTCACGCTGAATTAAATAATGATAATAATAATACCTCGAGTAAGTTTAGCGAACGTAATGTATGTCCATACTCGGATAGAACATATCAGGATAATCCTCTGTATTGAAGTTCAATACATATGAATTGAGAAGAATCCATAGGTGCAAGTTATTCGAACTCGGTAGATCTAATATTGGACAATTAGCTCATTTGTGATCTAACATCTTCGAAAATAAGGCAATCAAGGTCAAACACATTAAAAATAATCTCTGGGAGTAAATCAGATCCCCCTTTTTCGGGGTTTGAGGGATATAGCTCACAATTTTTCAACATAAATGCCTGCAACTTGATACTCGACTTGCTACTCTGGATCGTTTTCGTTACAATCACGAGAAAGCGGTCGACCGCTCACTCACCAATTGTGAGTGAAAGACAGTTTTGATTTAATTTCCGGAAGGTATATATCACGTTTCACAAGATACCACCCCTGGCTGATATCGAATTAGCGTGCACTGAGCGTTGAGTCCGATGATCTTCCTCGGTGAGATTTCTGACTACGACACATTCGTTTGTCCTGCACACTCCATCATTCTTTCATTTTGTCCGAAAATGGGGACGCTGTGGTCTGCACGAGCGTAAAGCGTTTCGTTGGAACAATATATATACATATCACAGAAACACACATGGGGTAATCAGTGAGACGGATCCAGGAGGACGGTAGATCAGAGTGATTGACATTATGGTACTCTGTTTCCGCCGTCGCGCTTTCAATCCTCGTGATGTTTTCGGGGTTCGATTGCCTGTCTGTCTGAGTGCGACTCGGGTTGAATTTTGCGTGGGCTGAATGACTACTTTTCCGTTGTGGCATGATCAGGAGAGCCGATAAGCGCTCGGTAGGAAACACAGCAGATTTTAGAAACATCACGCTTAAATCTCCATGGGAATTTCACAACCCCAACAACAAATGGCGGAAATTCCTATCAAAATAAATCAAGAACATTCCGATGGCAGATTATTTTGATTTTTACATAAATAGTTAAAAGAGAACCACCGTATCCCGACGATGTCTTCAGACACATCTGATGAAGAAATTCAAAGAATTCCATGAATAATGAAACAGTAATGCATCAGGAGATACGACCTTCATTAAAGTAGAGAAGCCCAAATTTGAGTACTGGTTTCAGTGGAGAAGGACTGACACGATTGATTATTGTAGTAAGATATGATTCCTCTTCCTAAGTGATGTAGTAGAGAACATCATAGTTTTACATGTTCGATGTCAACTTTAGTGAGCAATCACGTCATTTGAAGGAATGTAACACTTGTGTCTCGGGATGTGTGTGTCTGTCGGAATTTGCTTCTTCGAGACTCAAACCCGAACGATCTGCTGATCGATTTTCACTCGACGAACGAATATTACTGGTTGGCGCACATTTCCTATACGTCCTTCGTGAAGGTACGTCCATTCCACATCTGATTCGATAATTTAACCAGTGCTACAGAGACCTTTTGCCATTTTGGTCAAGTCTAATTAGGATACTTCTTCCTAATTTTACTACCTTTCCAGAAGCACAGAAACGGTGTAATTTTTCTTCAGACGCAATTTGCACAACCGTCGTTGTGATGGTAACAAGACGCAGTGATTCACCAAAACACAGAAAGTGCAACAGGTGTGTGTGCGTGTGTGTGTGTGTGTGTGTGTGTGTGTGAGTGGTCATAATCCGATAGACACACAGACAGATGTAAGATAGTATTCGAAAGTCCCGTTGGCAGAAGAAAACGTTGTAAGGGAGATGTGTTGTGGTAATGATTTAAATAAGACAAATTCTGAGAACCCGATAAAAACGAAACTGTTTTTGTCAGACGAAGGCCAGCTGATGCTTACTGAACGTGCCCGAACACACTTACACACAAACAGAAGCATACTTGCTTCCCTAGACGTATGTTTCAGTTTCAGTTTGTACAACTTTTAACCGGTAAATTTTTGTGCCAGTTTTGGTTACGGTCTTTTGGATGTCACTTTGAATGAAGCAGTAGGAGAAAGACAGGAATTTCAAAATCGAAGATAAAATGTTCTGTGGACTAAGGTTGCAGGGAACTTGGGAAGATGAACAAAAGCCACTGTTTTCGACACTCAACCATATCACTCAGTGTCTCTAACCACCCGTTGTTATCCTTTCTCAAGATCCCTATCCATGGAACGTAAGGTGATTTATATGACCTCGGCAAACATCACGCGTAGTGACAAACTACTTAGTGACATGCACAACGCATTTCCTCAACAGCTCAACCTATGGGGGTAGACCATTTGCTTCAGTGGGCGCCTGCGGTCATCAAAAACTCTGCGCTTCCGTTTGTTCCATCAGACTCGTGCAATGCTGCGTACACTGTGGTGTTTAAACACTGACAGTCTATCGTTATCCTGTTTTCGTAATGGCCGCGTTTCTGCGCCGCATAGCAGAACTAGCTGAGCTGCCGCAGCGTACACTGAATGCTTCAAGGTCCGCCGGATGTCACAACGGTGCCACAAATGTTGCCACTTGGCGAACGCCAATCCAGCCTTCTGTATGCAAGCTGGCATTTCATCTGTGATGCGTTCACCGAGTGAGAAATAACTACCCAAATAAACAAAACTGTCCACTTGGTCTATTACATTCTCAGCTGGAGTGCAATAGAGGAAAAACCGGCTACCTTGCGAGTCACACTTTTGAGTCAAAGGCTCAGGTTAAGGTTCCCAAAGGATAACCCCGTGAAGTATATCGTGCCCCAAAGTCGAAGGCACCCATTTGGGAAAAGCTCTTTCCTATCTGTTTAGTTCCTTCTCTCAAGTTGCGCGTACACTTCGTTAAGTTCACATCTGGTTAACACCACGAACGTGCATTTTCTGAATCCCGGATGCATCACCTATCAGAAATCGCATAGACACTCAATGCTTTAACCTCCTGGATATTAAATAATCATTGAACTCTAGTCCATAGACTTCAGCTCACTAAATTTAGACAAGCTACTATCAAAGTGATCCCTTAGTATTTGAATTTCTGCTAAAGTAGAAAAAGCCGGAAGCGACTTGCGGGGCGTTCTACATTCGTTTAAATGGACTGGCTCTGTTTGTAGTAGCAGACTAGCAAACTTGGATACCAAAAGCCCCGGAACAATTTCCCCATTCGCCAAACTAGGCAGTTTATCCGCAAGAACATTCCGTCACCCGCCGGGGTGAGATCATCAGTGCCTCTAAAATGCCAGGGACTGTGAATCGAATTCAGTTCATTCGAGCTACGAGAAGCGATTTTCAGTAGGTTTTCAGTCCCGAAATCACCATGAAGGGGTAGTGGAATCAGACTGAGGTGGGCATATGTAGGCCAGTTCACACACAAACACACACACCTCTAAATAGACAGATATCGAACACAGAAGGTAGTATGTTAGAAGCTTCAGTTCGATTGGATGTTAACAATATGTACGATTAGTTGAAATTACTATAGAACCTATACAACGAGTCAGACACCATAAAGAAGTGCGCAAGACGGTAATGGTACTACAATTCCGGATGATTTATATCCCGTTGTATTTTAGTTAATGTTAAGTTTTCATGTACATATAACTAGCTCTTTTATGGGATCTGCGAGTTTGGCAGTGTTGCCACCCAACTGCGGCACAGGTACTATTAAAATTTCAGGACCTAGATAGAGTGAAATGCCAGTCTATCTATCTAACATTCATTTTACACAAAAGTGTCCAGGGGATCATCGGTAGGCAGACTTGTTGTACACATCTAACCATTCACAAGTATTTCTGAACACCAACCCAACGTGGATTCGTTGAGCAAATGCCACGCCTTATTGACTCACTGAGACGGTCACAATGTGGCCAAGTAGAGGTTGGTCGGTGCAAGTTTTCTTCATTAAGTTCCGGGAAAAGCTGTTTGTTCACACAACCACACACGGCCGTGAGAAGACCGGACAACTGCTTTCCCCCTCCCGTCGCACACGTATTCCAACCTCTGTGGAACAGTGATAACTAATAGTTCGTCTATTGTCTCATGCCCGCTTCTATGCTGCTATTTGTTTTCGTCCATTAGCAACAATAATAGACTAAATACGGCGGGTGAGGCAGAGGGGGGGGGTAATAGGCAACGATCATTTGTTATCGTATTTTGTTTTTAGAGCGAATGTCCTTGTAAGCAGTGCACGTGTACTAGCCAAGGGTTAGCATATTATCATTGCTCAATAGGATATAATAACTGGGGTTATCTAACACATACATACACACACACACACAAACCATTCCTCTCAAACGACCTGGGTGTGGGTTGGTACAACACTTTAGCCCTGTTTACTTAAATATTGCGTGGACAGAACAAATTGTTTTTTATCTGTCTGCCGTCTCTCGTCAGTGGGTCCGCGGTACTGACACCACCACCATCGTCACGCTACGCCACGCCCAACCCCATCACAAGCGTTCATCCGGGTCGGCTAGCGTATGCGATGATTTGGGCACGTGTGTACGTATCCATTTTTATACACGGAATACATACGGAAGCACTTTAACTATTCCATGCGCAGAATATGGGATGACTGAAAGCGTGCGCGTGTTTACGCAGAACTGTTTTATTTCTGTTATACTACAGTCGTCAGACAAAAATTCCATTTTACTCACCATACGACACAAAACATGTCAACAACCACGCACATTTACAATGCTGAGTAGAATCCAGGAAGAAAGAAAGAAAAACACTTGCCATTGATTATCATCACCCTGATCGTCAACCTCGTCCGATCACGATATCGATATCGATTGAAGCAATATTGAGACCCTGAAACAAAGGAATATTGTCTCCACGAGGACATTGTACATTACTTGAGAGTAATGGAGGATTTTATTAAATTTCAACGAGCAAATGAAGCATGAACTGAAACGTTAGGAAGCACTGGACAGCTGTGTCCACCTGGTCGGGTCTCATCAGCAGTGCACGAATTCATCCACCCAATTGCGGATCGAACTGGGACCTCATTGGCAGAACGGAAACAGGTTACCCACTCAGCCACCGGGTCACTGATTGGACCGTTTTCATTTTTCATAGCACAACTGATCTTTGCGAGCTTATTACAGGCATCGCACTTTGCTCATCTCAGCATTAGCCCCTTTGAATTTCAATCCAATCCTCTATTACTCTCGTGTAACAGGTAGTCAGTTTGTAGAAGTTTCCAACCAAGTCATGTCTCCGGGAGCTGGGTTTGAGATATGCAAGATGCGATACTCGCAACAAGCTCATAAAGATGCTTTTTCTACGTTGCTTAAAACGAAAATGAAACGCGGTTTGATCGACTTCCCGGTGCCCAAATGGTCAGCATGGTTGCGTTCTGCCTACGAGGTCTGGGTTCGATCCTCAGTTGGGTCGATGGATTCACTCACTGCTGATGAGACCCAACCAGGTCGAAAAAGCTTTACAGTTCAGTTTACGCTTCATTTGTAATATACATGACGAATTTTTCCCTTGAACCAAATGGAAGTTTTAAAAATATTGTCATCGTCAATCACGTCTTTTGGAAACGTGCGAAAAGGCACATCAAACTCCCGATATCGATACTTCTTCTGCCAAACAAGTTTAGAACAGGTAAAGTGGTGACATTTTAATAACAAAACACTGACAAATTGTTTGCAAACTAATGTTTTATTCAGGCGATAGAATCTAAGATCTATTTGACGAATTCCTATGTTATCAATCGATAAAATCCATTCACATTCGAGGATATCCGACAAAGGAAAATCTGCATTGTTTTGTTTATCATTGAAAATTGAAGGACAGAAAATAAATAATTATTGGGAGAAATTTATTCTAAACTTAATGCTCGAGAATGTAAAATTGGTTCGCGCAATGCTGTAAGACCCATCCACCTTCCTTCTTGACTTGCTTTTTCTTATGGACTTGGAATTTGGCTGTAGGTTTGTTTGCCCGGTTTCATCGGGCCATCTTTCAGGTTTACTTTGATATATACACACACGCACACACCTGTCGTTCATTCATTCGTTATCCGTATTCTGCATGAACTTCGCCATCTAGGGAATAACTTGGTTGATCCAGTGTTGGTGGTACAGCCTCCAACACGGTGCTTGCCCTCCGCTTCCAGTACTTTCCGAAGTGCACTTAGTTCCCGTTTCGTAACTTGCTCATGATTTTGTTTTGCTGTCTGGCAAAACTTTGCGGATCTGTCTTGTTCTCAATAGAGAAAATCTGATGGGCTGCTCTGTCCACTTGGGGCTGGTGTTTACCAACTGTCTTCACGCCGTGTCCGACGGTTCTACGGACTCAGTTGATTGGAGTTCCCCCAAAGAAACCGCAGCACACGTGTAAAATGATCATGGCTCTTTCTGATCCTCACTATTCATGTGGGTGTGAACTGAACGATGATCAACCGGATTCACTTGCGCCGCGTTTTGAGGGACATTTTCTGCCAGAACTCTTAGCTTTCGCCCTCAAACTTCTCCTTTTTGAAAACTCTCTGGTTATAATATGCTTCGATTGCCGCCACCTCCGTTAGTTTCCTAATGGTTGCCGTAACTCCTGTAGGCTGGTGTCTGGCACCTTCGGCTGACTGGNGAATTTCTTCCATTTGAACTTCCTCAAGACGTCGGCCAAGCTAAAAACATCCAAGGTTTTCCCAGCATTAAGTTTCTGTGCCATCTCCAGCAAGTCTTCCGGCAGGCCCCCCGTGAAATGATAGAGCAGCAATTCGAAAGGCGCGGTATTGTCCAAGGTCGAGAGCGCCCTAGGCGTGCCTGGTGACGGCATGCTAAAGAGCCCCTACACCGAAACCGAGTTGAGCCACCCTGAAGTTCTGCAACGTCTCCTGACGGTCATCTGGGCTTTCGAAGCCCGAAACCAGGGGGTCCTTCGAGGTGGTTCACTTCATCTCCTCCAGGCCTGTTCGCGCCACCTCTAACACCACCCGCACAATAAACCTCAGGAGGGCCGTCAACTTACCTCGGTTCCACTGTATTTCCAACACGTCCATGACGTACCCGAACTCCTCTGTGAAAAACCGCCAGTCCTCTTCCTCAAAATCTGCGGGCCGCGGAAACTTCATCTTAATCTTGGTGACGGTACCATTTGTTATAATTCCACAAAACATTGCTCGGACGAGGAGGTGATTGAGAAACGGCCCTATCCTCACGACTTTTAGCGTACTGCTTGTGCGCGTAGGTCAGTACCAGACGTACACCATTTAAACCGATGCATGGGAGAATTCCAAAGCTGCCAGTAGAAATCGACGTTCAGATGTGATATTATTTGTTTTCTCAACAACTCCAGCAGACAATATTTGAGGCCCGTGAACACCTAAGGAAGGTGCGAGAATACACAATGCACAAGTCCATGACACAAAATAGATAGACGGCAAGCGTGCTCCGGGACCTGGCTCGAAGAAGCTGCTCCCCCAGATAGGAAGGTCCACAACGCATATTCGAGGAACGCCGCCCCGTGAGCAAAGTACACTGGATGAATGAAGTTCGGTGTGTGCCTTGGAATGATTTCTAAATCTGGAACGAGGAAGCGACCACCGAACAGTTTAAACTAAACAAAGAAACTCCAAAGTAACATTTGAAAACACAAACAGGACGCTGCCCGACGTTGAAAACCCGAGACAGACACATTCGAAATCCAGAAAGCAAGCTACTATTGGTGAAAGCATCCAGCGAACCTGTTCACTGAATGTTGTGAGGTCTTACTCACAGTTTTGATCAGTATGGTTTAATCTCATCAAAGAAGGTGATTGGAGGTTTCTCCTGACGGCCAAAAAGATAATTAGGACTTCGTAGAACAAATTACTGTGTTTAAGATGGTACACCCGGACCGTTTCATTCGGTGTTCTGTATGTTTGTGGGAAGTTTGAATAAATATTCTAAATGAGAAATCTTCTTGTATGCATGTCAATTTATCCACAGCCATGCGATTATTCGTGATGAACAGTGTCCCTCAGACCAGCGATGGTCTTTTAGATGTATAACACAAGTATGATAGTGGAAACTGAAATATTGTGTACCGAGTGCAACAGGGTCCTCAGAGGGATAAACAAGTGGATACTTGAGAATTAAACTGCTTCCGGCAAGGCAGTATAAATATTCCCGTTTTTTAGTGCCGCTCTCCTTCCAATTCCCTTTCCTAATGGCGTTTGTTTGCTCGACTGGAATTTCAAAATAATTATATATTTTCGGACGTCACTGATGTTATTCTTACACACACATGGCTATTTTCAGGGCTCCATTAAAAAGAATTTTCGGTGGGGACGAATGGGAATGTTAGTTGGGCTTTTGAAAGTACAACCAGTAGTTAAAACGTATACACCTTTTCCCATCAGGCTTCAGCCAAAGCTCACAATCCTTTATGATTTGTTCCAGGGCATGTGAATCCCAAACAATGAACCGTGTTTGGCACATTTGAATTTTTTACTCGCATGAGTATCGCATGTTGTATGGAAACACGGAGGCTGTACGGGATGCGTGAGATGGTTTGACGACATGGGCACATCGTTAAAACCTTCTCTAATCAATAGGTGTTGTAACACGCGATCGCCACATCTCATCTCTGGACCAAGCTTCGCAACATCCACGTTTTGTAGGAAGTGAAATCTTTTAAATTTCAGTGGATTTGGAATGTTCCCATACTTTTTGATCCTACTGGCCCACAGCGGTATCACTAGTGATTCGTTGTACAAGCTAAGGGGCTACGAGTCGTGGCTAAATGATTGTGTTTCGGCTAAAGGATGACTGTTCGTGGCCAAAAGGCTGTGCTGGTTTCGACTAAAGCTTGTTGCGAAAAAGTGTAGTTGGATCTCGTTCAAAGTTGAGTTCTAGATTTGCGATTCACCAACACGCTCAACTTAGCGCATCTACTTGTTAGACAACACAACGGACTGTAAAAACATGTAATTCTAAGGACTTGGCCATTTTAGATACGTCGCTTTCAGATGCAGGCTTCCTGATAGATGGCATATAATAAATGCCTCACGGGATGAGCGCCGTGAGACTTCTGTAATTGATTGATGCAAAAATCAAACCTGGGAATAGAGGAACTACTGTCAGATTGATTGATAGCTTATAGTTAATACAACGAACGAGTATAAACGATTACAATGCCCGTAGGAAAACATCACGAAATTCAGCATGCCATAGACGGCGGACTGTGGGACAGAATCGGAAAACAAAGAGACATCAAAACCACTGGTTGGTATGTTTATGAGCTGAGGCGAATTGAAGCTGATGGGAAATAATCCATACAGAAATACATAATCCCGCCTTTGCTCAGGAGAATAATTTTTCAGAACACTCGATATATGCCATGGCCGACACTCCTACATCACACAGCCACCAACGATCCGAACAAATGCTCTTGTGTGTGTTGACCAAAAGTGGGAGGAGCAACATCCAGTCATGGAACTGGGATGGGGATTATCCTCTTCCCATTTTGCCCCCAGTTCCCACCCCACCCCCTGTATACGCACACAAACCATTTTTTGACATGATGGATTAGCCTATAGATGAATTACCGCCAGTGACGTCGTTCATCACTGCGTGCTTTCCTTACCACATGTTTTGATGGTATATACGAATGAGACAGGCTTATTTGCGTGCACTTCTGTTCGTTTGTGTTTAATCTTTTGAATCTCTCTGCGTGTATTTGTCGATTGAAAATACCGTCAAAACTCACTCAGCTAATCGGGGATGTTTTACCCACGATTATGTCATGGACAATCCGTGGCTAACCCTTTGTCGAGCGTTTGTGTTGGTCCTTTCACGTACGCTCCAACTCTTAAATGCATTCCCGTCGTGATTCATGAAACGATCGTGCTCCATGACCAATTTCACTCAGTTATTTCTGGTTTTTTTGAGAGCACGTGCTCAACAATTCACTTTGCCAGTTGCTGCTGCTTCTGCTGCTGCTATTGTTGTTACCGCGTCACTGTGTGTGTGAAGAGTTTCTTTCTTCTCTTATATTTGTGTGATTAGATCCATGTACATCGTGAGAGAATTGTGTTATCACACACTCTAGATAAAGTTAGGGAAAATAAAAAAGATAGCTGTGGACGGTGCTTCGGTAAGACCCTTAAATAATGGTGTATCAAGTGCGATTACCTTAGTTTCGACAATCTCGTACACGAATTGGAACTACAACTGCTGGATTCATTCAATCACCAGCACCAAATACCTTAAAAAGGGAACGACTTACTGCCAATAGATACGCTCAGCTGGACACGACTAGGCGAGTCAACGTGGTCAGTACACAAGCTAATCGCGTGAGCCTAGTGTAACGGGTATGTATTATCATGAATCGAAGCGACCATAACTGGCTCTAATTGAGTCGACTTGACTGTATGTAACACAACTGAGTGTTCAGTGCTTTTAATCAGTTGATTGGTAGCACAAAATCTTATTCGGTCGACAATAGGTAAAATTACACCGCCCCCCCTCGTTATCCGTTCTCAATTTCAAAGTGTCGACGTTTTATTATGGGAATAACTAACAGTCTCATGCCTTTTTCATCCCATAGGTTTCTGTGGTGGTTAAAAGCAGTGATGCATATAATTCCTTGTGCAAAAGGTCACATGATACGGGATTGTTTCACTGCTGGACGCAGCCTCACTTATGTTGGAATATGAGGAGTGCTAATGCTTCATCAAGTCTGGCTGAAAGATTCAATGCTTGAAGCACAGACTACGTGGGGTAGGAGAGAGTTCCAGATCGAACACACTCTGGCTGCGAATGGCTGATGCCGGCATTCCAATTGGCATTTTGAGACCACTAGTTTGAACGAATACCCTCTAAGATGAACGTGGGGTGATATTTTTATCAGCCAGCGACACGGACGGTTTGGGTTTTGCATTATTTGGTATACTGTAACCATGATGTGCTGGTAGCGATTGGAATATAAGCCCAATATCTCCAGTCTCTCCGCGCATGAATAGCAACTCAACCCATTTAACCATTTTGGTGGCCATCCTTTGTGAACGCTCCAGCATTTTGCAATCACGTTGTAGCCATGGATTCCATGCCTCGATAGAGTAGTACTCTGTGAGTGGACGAATGTACGCAGATAGCAGACGGGGGGGGACACTGAATCAAACCGTCCAAAAGTAAGCCTAAACAAACCGACATTCTTTAGAGCTGTTTTGGACACCCTGGCGCAGTTGAGTGAGCAGCTTAAGTTTTCTCAAATGATGATGTTCAGATCCTTTTCACTTGGCAGTTGTTCATTTCCGAGGAACTATGAAAATCACCCCTTGATTTTTGGAGATAGAACCTTACGATTTGGCACATCAAATTAAATATCGTTCAAAAGAGACCAGAGATGAACTGCTTCCAGCGTTCCCCGGAGTGCGACGGAGCGCGCTGGTTGCATCACTGTATTCCAGATTTTGGCTTCATTTGCAAACAGTAATGATTTTGGTCCCAGAGCCTCAGGTAGGTCGTTTATGAATGTTAGGAAATGTCGCATGCTAAACACAGATCCTTGTTGAACCCCGCGGGTAACTTCCATGGGACTGGAAAGCGAATCAAAAACATGAACCGCTACGATGCGACTTCTTAGATATGCTTCAATTCAATCAAGCATGGGGCCCCGAATACCTTAATTATAGAGTTGCTATTGTAGAATGTCGTGGTTCCCCTGATCAAACGCTTTTGAGAAGTCTAGAAAAATAACATCTACAGTGTCGCCGTCTTCAGATGTTTTTGTCCATTCTTCTCGTGGGATAGGAATACATAATGATTTGGTGACAGAACGGTATGCTTCTTTAGGTGTTCCATCACGGAATCTGGTACTCTGAACTCCATGACTTTGGAAAACACTGGAAGGAGGGTTACAGGGCGATAGTTAGCGGGATCGCTACAAAAACCGCCTTTATAAATGGGTGAAATTACTCCCTGCTTCCAGGACGGTGGAATTGCAGTGTGATCGAACACACTCTGAAAAAGGAAGGTTAGTGGTTCGGATATTTGATTTGCCAAACGGATAAGGGTTTGGGGGTGAATATTGTCCGCACCTGGCGATGAGTTCCTCGAAGCCAATAACTTTGCTTTAACCTTTTTGGTAGTGAATGATACGGTGGTTAGTAAAAGATAGGGAATGCGATGCACCCCGCGAGGGAGGTACAGTCCTTCATTAATTCACGCGGCAAAAAACGTGGGTATACGGGTTCTTGAGCATTTCAATGGCTTCGTTGTATTGGCTGTGGCTCTTACAGAACAACTGAGCACCGGTATTCCATGTTTAACTTTTCGAGTTCAGTTAACATATTTATACAAAAGCTTTGAAATAAATCTTTGTGCCAGAGGTTCTTGATGGTTTAGTTTACCTTCACGCATAAACTTGGTGCAGTGGTTTCGTAGCAGTTGGTAATTGCTCCAGGTGCATGCATTTGGAATTCGT
>UZAN01055447.1:0-14504 GCA_900618425.1 Echinostoma caproni | reverse complement strand
CTACGGCATAACGTCAGCCACGGAGCCACGCGTTACAATTTCCAGACAACTAACCACAGGCCGATCATGCCAACCAATCAGAAGTCGTGAGGTCCAGACAGAAGCTGTATGATGTCAAGAATACAAGCAGGCAATTGGTAGATACCTGGATAACCAATAAACCTCTTTTGTACTTGTTATTTAATCCACTTGATTTCTTTCAATGAACGAATTGCTACTTCTGTGGCCTTTTTCTTGTGTTTGGGTGACGGGCGATATCAGCATACAAGTTGTAGTGCGACTCAGTGTTTCCGTGGAGTCCGTGGTTCGTGGTTCGTGATTCGTAACTTGTAATTAGTGATCTGGGCCTAAGTCAAACAGAAACCCAATGTTTTATTGATCCGTATTTCGTCTGATGACCCTGCGAATCGTTTTGAAATAATTGCAGTCAACCAGCACCAGTTCAGTGACTTGTATTTGTCCGAAACCAGAGACGTACGGATAAAACAAATCGCTAAGTTTTATCCTCCCATATAAAGTGTAACGATATGATTAATAATTATTGAAAACTATTGTTCATCTAAAATTGTATTCTAAGTTTTAAATGGTTGAATCCATTAAAATTACCTGTTGATGAGATAAAATTCTTATTTGTTACCAGTTCCTTCTCCCTGAGGAAACACAAAACCTCATTCTCACTTATGGCTTCAGATATACACGGTTGACGGGGCACAGCAGACGAAGTTTGTCCGGAATCCTGACTACCTACCGTGCGACAAGCACAAAGAAAAAGATTTGTCTACCAACAAATGAAAGACATCGAACTTTCAGCTAGGTGGCATAAGTTGCAAATAAAACGTCCCCGTGAATCATCATGATCATGATCATCACTTTGGAATCAGACGAATAGAGGCCGTTTGAATTTCACCAAAAAAAGAACTGGGCAAATAAAGCGTTACTGGCAGGGTTTGAAGTCACAAGCTACTACAACATTGTGATCACTAAAGAACAGGGGCGGCAATCAAGACCAGGACAACTGATCAAAGCCTCAAACCTGTGAACTACTACTTCAAGACTTCTAAACAATAACAGTACCACTCAGATATGCACTGAGACCTTTTTATAGTTACAGTCAAATACTCTCTCTCTCTCTCTGAGCTACGACTTCACACGATCACGTAAATGCGACGCGAATGAATCGATAGACCATTCCAAAAATGCGGAGCTTACAGTCCCCAAAGTAATCATCGTCAAAAATGATCAATGTACATATTTGAAATACCGGACCCGTTTGATCTGTCGCATGAAGACCGAAAGAAGACATGTCGCTAGATGTTAAAATTTCGTTTAGTCTTCTCAATCGCTGACGTAAAACTAACAGACACATATATAGCACATTGGATTTGTAAATCCTAGAGAACGGACATGCACAGGTGGACAGGGGAATTAAAAACAACAGATTAACTCCACGGCAAGTGAACTGATTGGGTCCACAGAACGGGATGATGCAATCGGATTAGCAACGCATCACTTATTGCTACGAGTTTGGATTGCAGCTATGTAACAACCGTTTGAAAGAAGAAGTAGGGTCAATTGTGTTCGGTTGTCTCGATATGTTTTCCAATTGATGACCCCGGGTTACATGCGACCGCCTGATTAATGGGTGTGGGTTGCGTCATCGAATGACGCAATGTACATATCACACACAGCTAGACACCAATCTAATTCTGTCCACGTACTCGATACTATTTTTTCATCGTTTCCGAAATTCCGACCACAGAACATTGGTCAGTTAATGCTCAGCTAGTACGTGTAGAAAAAACACGTAGGGGTTAAATTTCGCTATCACACTAGAAAATAAACAATGAATGCCGTTCAGTTGACCCATATGTTCGGGGAGATTGGAAGAGATAACAATCGTGAAATGTCCTTTCTGAACAGGTTAGCTAAACAGCCAACTGGTTGATGTTTGTGTGTGTGTGTGAGAGAGAGAGAGGTAGATAAGAGGAAAACAGGGTACGAACGAGGGTACAAAAGAAGCGAGGATCAGAACAAAAGAGGGGTATTTGGAGGGTGCGTGACAAAACAAACCGAAAAAATAATTCTCCTCCAGAATCAACCGGAGTCAAATGAGTGTCTATATCCCATACGGGTTGTTCGATAATTCATGCGAATAATAACTTGACCGATTTTGGGGCCACATAAAGCGAACTGGATAAATAGGCAAATGCACAAGTTCTTTTTCTCTCGCTCTCTGTCGCACACAAGAGCTGTAATTTTGGGGTTAAACAAATAAACTTTCACAAACTGTTACAAGATACCTTGTTGTAAATTGAGATGAATGGAAAAAAAACTGTCATCCTGAGCAATTGTTCATCTGAGTAGGTGAATATTTTTATTCGTATTCAGATTTGGGGGGTTGGGGGGTGGATGGAGCAACCGGGAACCATTGTTGGATAGTATAAGTCAATGAAATCTATTTGGGGTTTCTATCCCATCATAGTTCACCCTCGAAATGTGTTCTGCTTTATCCGCGGTCTGCGAACGTGCTTGAAAAACCGGTGCGGATGGATACAGTTTCAGATTCGTGATTACGCTGGACGAGCAGAGAAATTCGAGAACCGTGTTACACCAATAGACCGTCGCATTAGAATGCTGATTCGGTACAAAATCAGCCGGTGTGAGGTGCACTTTTTGTTGTATGTGGGTGTTTGTCGGTGGGTGGATGTGCTTTGCATAACTTAACAACCAGTTCAGAGAAGCCTTCCGAAATCACACATTCATATATGCAGATACCGTATATTTACAGGAAACAGTTTTCTAAAAGACCACTGCTTATTATTTTTTTTATACAAAATACTGATTGTGGTTTCTTGAAAGTATTTCTTTTTCACAATATTCCGTCGCTTTCGATGCGTCAAACGCTTGAAAAGAACTCCTACATATATATGTACGTGCGTCGCTATCCAAGTCACTACTATACGACGGCTTTTTGGCAGGTCGAAACTGTCTGAACTCATCCTAGTCGTTATTGATTCGAGCGACAGGCGCTTGGCTGACCGTGTGTTCGAAACCGTGTACGATGAATGACAAATAGCAGCGAATTACACAATAGATTGCACTCACTCCAGCCCCGCCCCCCTCTCCCACTCCTTTCCTCCATCGTGTTTCTCGTCACGGCTATAGACAGGGATATGTTCGAATTATCTGGGGCTCATTGGTGACCGAGACAAGCGAACAATACCGGTTGCATCACCAGCTTCAGTTTATGTATATGNCAAACGATCGTGAATGTGATATTGGGGAGTGTGAGAGGAAATTATGCATTGCTCAAACTTTGGTTTACATCAGCGGAAAAGAAAAAAAGGATGTGAATGAGATTCTTTTGCTTATAATCTATACCGTTCAAGTGATTGTGTTTTATAGGTATTTCGCATAAAATATCTAACTATGAAGTGTGCAACCTAATGAAACAGGTCAATCAGAGCTGGTAATGTATATCGATGAAGAGAAAAAAAGTGTTCACAAATCATTTTTGCAGATTTAGCAACCGGGTTTGTCGATTGGTTGATAAGTGTAAGAGCAGACCGGTAACTGATCAGGCATTTAGTTACCCGACTAGGTGACATCCTTTGCTAAACATCTGTAAGCTTTTAACAATCCTAACTCTAAAATCATGTACAGATATATATTGTACTCAAAATATGCGGTTCAACATCAGAAGAAATGTGGCAAGAAGCCGGACGCTTAGTTGAATTGTATAGTACATTCGTACACTGGTAAATCTACACTTTCTTACAACATTTCACTGACACAGTACAACAGACTCCATGGTGGAGCTGTGAGGCATGTGATCAAACCATTTAACTACCGGTCCGGAGGCGTTAATAGAGATCGATCGATCTTTCTGTTCCAACTATGTACTCTCCTCATCCTCCTTTTGACCATTTGATCTCATTCTCGGCTTCATTGCTGGAATAAATAATTTCCACTGTGACAAGGGACCGGTGAATGTACTGAATTTTGAGCACGTGTTTTTTTGTCAAAGATAGGCTTTTGAAGGGAATGAACAGGAGAAGTGGAAGAATCCTCCGCGATTTGGCACACCTCACTACCCGAACAGTGACGAATATGCATTCATCACTGGTTAGAAAGTTTTTCTGCTTACGGTTGTGATGCAATCCATCCACACCACCCCTTCTTGGTGAGACTGTCCTGAAAATTAGTGAAGTGATTGTATTTGTCAATTAGTTTGATTCTTATTTGAAATTCAAGTACGATAAGTTTCCGGGTTAAAATTGAATGAAGGGTGTCAGCAGTCACTCGGCATAGAGAAAAGTATGCAACACGGAGGGGTTTACGAACATACAACTGATGTTATGTTATGCTTGTGGCAAGCACTGATGATGTCACCTCGACTGGTGATGATACGTTTGCAAACAAATTGTTAAGCTCGGCGAACAGGCGAAATAGAAATCAGTTGATCCGAGATACGAAAACCGATTTTGAACATTTGGTTCATCTGATTCGGTTACATCACAGTAGGCCCTAAATTTAGATTTAATCTGGCTAATCATTTCTTTTTCTGCTTATGCGAACTTCTCGGAAAACTGATTCTCCGACCGCTATCTTTTTTTCCTTAACCTTATCCCTCTCCTCCTCCTCTTCTTCTTCGCTTCGCCCTTTGCGAACCAAATACGCACACCTCGGAATTCACTTTCAGTTTTTCTTTTTGAAATTCAAGTGAGCGATTTTCCGCCCACTCCCTCCCGCCCCTTCTCGTCTAAGCTTTCCTGCCTAGTCCTATGCGTGACAGGATGACAGACGACCAGAACGAGCAAGTGAGCGAGTACGAGAGTGAATGGTGTGCGAGGTGTTCGTTCTTCCCTGTTCACCTGATCCATCGCGAATGCATACTTGTGTGTGTGTGTGTGTGTGTGTCTATAAAACTGTTTCAAAAACAATACCTCCTAGGAATGACGTTTTCAAAGTACCATTTCCATTCATGAAACCTCCTCCTGTCCATCCTGCCCGAACTGCATGCAACGTCGATTAATTTATTTCAGAATTGTTAAAGAAATAATAGTAACCTTGCAAATGTCATTCACACGAAAAAACGAGACCAAAAAACCAATTGACGGATTCTACGGGGTGACCGACCGACTGACTATTTAACTGACGGGCTAGCTGGCTGGTCTGTCGGCCGTCCAGTGCTAATTAAGCAACCAGATACGCCAAGTGAATTATTATTATTATTATTAATATTATTATTATTATTATTGGGGACTCACGAGACTTAATCTTGTACGGCATCCAAAAGTTACGGACATGATTAGAGTGTCAGTGAAAGACGTGAACTAAGTTGCGTTAATACAATCCAAACCCAATTCTCCGTTCCCGATTGATGGATAGGTTGATGGATTGGGTTTCAAGTGATAAGAAAGCACTATAAGGTTGGCTATAGTTGCAAACATTTCCACTGAAGATCAGTATTTTTATATCCCCCTCTCTGTCCGGGAAGTATGATAATTGCTATTGGCGAAATCGGAACGAGACAGTACAAGATGAGCCGAACAGTCAAAATCCAAATGTCCAAATGCAGTCGGAGACGTAGCATTGCAGACTATATCGAAGTTTGAACGAATGTTATTTGACAGTCGAACAAGATTTCGAAAAGAACGATAATATCTCGCCTCATTGAGTTGGTTGATAACAGTCCTAAGAGAGGAAAATGCTGTCGATAAATGAAAACCGATATTGTCATAAACGTCATACAAAGCTCGATCAGTTTTTCTAATATTGGGTGTTTAAATTCCCCAAAGCGAAAAAACGTCGGTGTCGGGTTTATTCTATACTGCTATTCTATGTCAGGAACATGAACTCAGACTTGAGATACATCTCATCTTTGGACTAGCCAAAAAATGTCTATCTTCTGCGGAAGTCCTACGTTTGGAATTTATTCACTTCAGTGTTGCTGAAATCCTTCATGAGTAGTTCGGTTAGCTTGTGTGCCTCGGCGAACTCGCATTCACAGCGCTTCAGACACCAAAACTTGAGCGCATTCGGCCCATAAGCCAGCATGAACAAATTTCTGAAATAACTATGGAATCACAATGCAAATCGGTCCCTTTCTTTAAGGGGAGGATGATTTTCCTGCTGAGTGCTGAAGTTTACCTCGTTGAAGTAAATTCGAAAAATTTTCAATCTGAAGAAAATACCGAGAAGAGGATGCGACCGCATGGTCTTACGAAATAAAATCCCACTATCTGTCGAGCGTGACTTGTTCTGGGGGTGGGGGAGACACGTTTTACAGATACACGTATGCTGAATAACTGACAAAAAGTTTACACCTACAACACTTACGACTGACTGTTCCTTACGACCCAGTAGATCGTGATAGTGGGTAAGATTGATACATTTGCACAGTACTCTCCAGTTTTAGTAATCCATTGGTTACTGGTTTGGTTGTTTCAATCATAGGGAGGATGCTTACGAATTAGTCAGTAGTTTTCCACCGCGTAGGTTGACACGATACTATGGCCAGTGGGGGGGGGGTGACTGTACACGCACACACTAACACACGCTATCCGACTTTTAATACTACTATGACGACAAACCTCGTGGATCCTCAGTGGGAAAATTACGGTTCCTTGTTGTGCGAAAGCAAGCGCTCGGTGAACAAAGCGAACTGTCGGATCATTAAACTGCTGCTTAGCAGACCAGACCACCCTGCCACAATCGCGTAATTAATCTTAGAAAGCAAAGCAATTCATTGGGTTCATAAACTCTGATCAAATGACCGTTCGTGACTTTTACCGCTCTCTAAATTGAGCACCAATGTATGCCACGTAACCATGGTTACTCGCCGCAAAAATGTCCCGCCCTCTGTTCCGATCGTTTGTTTCCGCTTCGGTAGTCTAAATAAGCTACCTTCGGTATCCTAATGATGGATAAGGATGCTTAGCTTACGTACAGGAACCCGATATGGTCTCACTGGGCCTCATTGTATACTACCCATATGGTTATACTATGTTATGATGTTCTAACGAATAAAATGTAATACAATTTCCAGCTAATCAAATAGAATCGTGGAATTCCTACCTGCGCGTACCGCACCCACATGAAATCTAATTGTCCAACTACTGAGAAATTCATCCCGCAGCATTTTCTATCGTTTAACTGATCATTACAATCGCTTAAGGGTACTGGGCGATCGTTTAAGCTTCATTGATATTAGTACGATTAGCCAAATGTGCGAAACCGTTCACTTTTACCGCTAATAAATTAAACTTATGCCCAGATCAATAGGATTCAGTCAGCTTAAGAGCAAAACCAAAATCGATATTTCCATTACACACAAAAGAACACCAACAAATAAGCACTGTTTGGTGAAAATGATGACTGTAGGGATAAGCATATTAAAAGGTGCATGAATTGATCGTCAAAACGAAAATGGCTCTCTCATTCAAACGTTTTTCATAGTCTATATGGTTCTAATATACAACGAGAAAAGTAATACTCCCACTTTATAAACCCATTCCTTTTGTGTTTCATTTTTACTTCCTTTTTATGAATACAAAAAGATGCAATTTTCGAGAAGAAGGAAGAAGCCAATCAAAGGGATGCCATACAACACACACACACACACACATAATGGGGAAAGGCAACTCGTGGTGGTGGGATTCGAACATTNTCGAACATTCGTCCTGCGGGAGTGATAATTTGGTGACGTCACCATTGGGCCACCACGGCCCGCTACCCTTGAAATCAATATATCGATATCTTGTAACACGAGTTTCTCGTAGATAGTAAAGATCAACTGAGTGAAACGTACAGTAGTTCACTTGAATGGTTTTATCATACGATTTTCATACGTTCTGAAAGTGTTCCGGCAAAAACCGTTTTTTTCCTACCGGGAAAATAAGAAAACCTCTGACTGATACTTTTATGGAGTCATTGTATAATCTGAAGAGAAATGGAGTTTAGTTATACACAACTGATCCATTCACATATCATATTGCTTTCGCATACTTAAGTTGTCACCATCCTGTCAAGTTAGGCATGGCTTGGTTTTAATATGTACGTAAAAGTGAATAATTTCACACACACATACACACACACACAAACACACACGCACACAGAGGGTTTGATAAACTGTGTAGTCGTAGCAATGACCACGATCATCCCATGCTTTCCTGTCCTAGTCTACTGGACGAACCGAACCAGGACCTCAGTCAGCTAGTGACAACGCAACATGGCCTGACGTATCGCGTGGGTATAAAAGGTCATCGGAAGTTTCCAGGGGTGACCTTGGTCCCACTCTCTTCTCCATGTGCTCCTGTCGAACTTGATAGACAATGTTTTACTTTCCCGTTTAACTTAATGAATCGAACACGTGCTTCTCTATCTTATAGATAAATACACACTTAGCCATAAATGTTGGAAGACGGATACAAGCTCGTTCATCATATTGTTTGATTTCACTATTATGATTATTACTATTACTATTATGGGAATCTTTCACGAATTGTAAAATAATGTGGAAAAATGTGTACCCTGTCCTGTAGTGGATTAAACGGTTGCGAATCGATCAATGTGGATAGATGCAAGCACATGTTCCCAAACAAGCAACCCCGCCGCATTCGCAGTGTGCTCCTTGATTTTGCCCAATGCTGTTGGTTATTCACCAGTCCGGATTTAAAATCACTTTATTTATATCCCAGTAAGTTACCTTCGTTAGGGTGAACAAGTACAACTGCATCCGACGATCAAAAACTTGGAATACACGCTGGTCACATCCGTAAAACTTAGTTAACTACAACAGGCATCGTCTTTGTCCGTGCGAATAGGCGGTAGAGACCAGGCGCAAAAAAGGAGTTGTCCACTCTCTCGCTGACCGCGTTGACCACTAACGGATATCACGTGGATGAGGCAATCCAGCGCGATAGAGTAGTCACGGGGGGGAGAGGGTATAGTAAGCAGCGTTAGTTCAGATGTACTTGTGATAGCAATGAAATTTGAGTAGTCTATGGTGTGTCGGAAACGTCCAGTGCCTAGAGTGAAGACAGTAGGCGTTTTGCTTACACTAACTGGAACTGGACGTCAGCGCAGAAGCATCCGGTTACTGATTCGATTAATCCATACAGAAATGCAATTGCAGAATGGGGAACAAAGACGACGGCGAAGACAGATGACGTCACCTACTGTACTCATTGGCTAGCACCTATTCGATCGATTGACTAACTACTCACATCTCGTTAAGTATTTGAACAATGAACGTGAGATCCGAAATCTTTTTGTTTTCACTGAATAGAGATGAAACGCAACTGAAAAGGATGATGATAATTCTGCTCATCGAATTTCAAAGTTCCAATCTGAACTGACATTTCATTGAGTTTAGGTTGTGGTGGTCGAGTGGCATAGATCACGAATGTATCACATCGGAGGACGTGAGTTCGAATCTCTCCATCGCCGCTGCCCCAGCCGCCGCCAGACTTCTCTCATTCTCTATATGTTGAATAGCAGTCCGTTGATTGACGGCTTCCATCCGTCCGGAAAACAGTATCATCATAAATTCAATAAAAAGAGGTAAAATAAAAAAGAATATGGAGCTTTGCGAGCAAAGATTCGAGTACGTGAATGAGTTCAATGAAAGACGTGTGAAATTTAGTCGGCGAAAGTGTTGGGATTCGAACTTCGGACCTCCGAGGCGATTCATTAGCCACCGACCTTGCTTGACTCGAATGGGTAAAATAGTTATTCGGTGCCTGAAGAATTTTTGACATATGTTCAAAGATTTACACGATGAATAATAATAATAATAATCATAATAATAATAATAATGGACTATTTATTTAGACCCATTATCTTGATCCAGTACGAAGGTAGTGAATTTCTACAGTCAAAGAGCGATGAGTGAAATTGCTACGATTAGGTAACACCCGGATTTGTGCCCCTTTTAATGGATTGAATCTAAAAATAAATAACGTCTTAGCCTTTCTACATCGTACATGCATAGGCCGGAATTGATTTGGTTTGTTCAAATGT
This sequence comes from Echinostoma caproni, assembly GCA_900618425.1. Classification (NCBI taxonomy): domain Eukaryota; kingdom Metazoa; phylum Platyhelminthes; class Trematoda; order Plagiorchiida; family Echinostomatidae; genus Echinostoma; species Echinostoma caproni. Next base: position 4,478 of record UZAN01055447.1, on the reverse strand, counting down.
CAACTGTGTTCCGGTCGATAATGTGACCGATGTAGTGAACAAGAGTGCAGTCCGGGACGAGAGATGAATAAATCAAGTGTAGTCAGTCTGCCAGTAATTTATGAAAACAGTATACAGCCGTAAGGGATTGTAGCAACGCACAGGAGTCAAATCCGTGGGAATTCGAACCCGGGTTCCAGATCAAACAGGCTGGCCAACGATGCTACCTTGACCCATCTTCAGCAGCTCACTAGAGCTGCTATATTCTACAAGGTCGTTCGAAAGTAGATCACTATTATATATGTATATAATATTATATTATATTATATGTTTTCGCACACATCTGAATCCAGACAGTGTGCCAAACAAATCATGGTACAATAATCTTTAAAAAAAGCGAGATGTTCCATGATCTGCATGTGGGCTGAATACTGCCGGGTTTCCCAGACCAAGGTACGTGAATTTTCTTGAGGCATCCACAACCGGAATCTTTGTTTAGCTAAAAAATGCCCCGCAAGTCAGCGGGGGAGTGTGCGAAAACCGCGATCCATTGGGGGCCGGTGTCCAGTTCATTGAATCATAAGTCGTTTGGACGGGGTCAAACGTCCAAGGTGCCCAAACACTCTGATGATCAAGTGAGCCGGTGACCACTGCCACAACCAGGAAGGTATGCGTGTGGTTCGTACACCTCTTCTTGGTTGGTTTGGAATCAGGGTTTTTGGTCAACTCCCCTAGGTGGACTGTCACCAACTGTTCACCAACCTGGTTATATAGCCCCGAATGTCGGCTATTCGTCCTCTCAATTTGATGGGAAAACATCTCCGCCAGGGGAAGGCAGTGAGTGAGAGCTTCCTCGGCAGAGGTTATTTGAGACGCGAGGTGTAAGGGAATGGGGATCAGTTACAGCCAGAGACACCCGACACCCCCGAACGTACTGCGGATTTTGGAAAGTATTCGATGCAACCATTAACGTGATCGAATTTGAGTAGTTTATCAGTCACAAATTCCTATTCATTTTGCTCCGATTTTAATAACATGTTCCATTTTTTCTCTCAACAAGAAGAATTCCTTTGAGAATCGAAACCCGTGTTGTACACACACAAACAGAATCATCGTGTGGGGTAGTACACATTCGGGAACCATCGGCAAGATGGTAGTGGTGGATGACTAGCATCAATAGGAAAGAACGCATTATCAAGAGACAGGATAAAATCGTACTCCGATGGCCTTATCTCGCGCAGCGGGGGGTGGGGACAGTTGTCTTGCCCCGGCGAAATCACGATATGGCTTCCATGCTTTCAGCATGAACCTAGAAAAACGTATGCGTTTAGTATTGGTCTAAGATGGTGTATATTTGTTAATCATGTTTGTTAATCCAGGTGCTAAACTACTCTGATTTTATATGTGCAAACATTTTGATTGGTAAATGCACGCGCGAGTTAAGGACCATAAGTGGCATACGGCGTTTCAGATAAGCACAACTCAGTGGAAGTCACCAAACAGTTTGTGACGGGTGTGGAAACAGGGGATCGAGTGGACTAACGTGTGGAACCTGGAAACTTCCTGCGGGAGGGGGCGGCAGACGGCGGGGGGGGATTAGTACATGGATGAATTTTTATTCTAAGGAGCCGGTAGCTAATCTAATAGAGCTGAGCAGTATCATACAAAGGATGTTTCGGGTGAGCCAGATGCCGAACAATAATGTGTGTAACTTGGCCGTGTATACACTTCCTTCCGAATCTGACAAAAGGCTAGGTGTGATGAGCATACAAGTGATGGACGAGATTGGCTTCTTCATCGGGCACTGGCGTTATTGAAGAACACATGAATTTATTGCTCCCTTTATCATTTGTTTTTGGTTGAAGAAGTTTCAGTGCAGTCTAGTTGTAAAAATAATGGAAGGCTTGGCGGGGATCGAATCCAGGCATGGATATCGCCTACATCTCGTGTTATAATTCTGCAAGACAGTGCTCAGCTGAGGATAGTTGTTTATTAAGGGTTACAGATGGGACATCACTAATTAGGCATGAATAACACAAAAATATCATCAGAAACATATCATTGCAGGTCTTGGCCGCACACCGGGTAATGAGCGTGGTAATCGGTAGTTATTCTTTGAGACTGTGGTGATCCAGACTTCCGTGACCACAATCCATGCACGACCAGGGACAGTTTTATGTCATCCGATCACCGTTTAGGAAGCTCGGCCAATGGTATACTGGGTGAACATGACATCCGAGTTAGTACATATGATGCGTCGGTGCAAACAGTTACGTGATTCGAAGACGGTCGTTCAATCGATCATATGGATTATTACCTTCTATAAAACATGCTCTAATTCCATCAATAAACATAAGCATTTGCTGCTATCAATTCCTCGTGTGTTTCATTTGTGTCCGCAATTCGGGTTGGAGCCAATCCAGTTCTGAGCAGTACATTATTTCTACATTCAATACAATTCCGATTACCACAGAGACTCAGTAATTTGTTCTCGGTGATCTTGTTAGTTTTTGATCGTCGAAATAAATCGCCAACTATGTTACCTACTACACAAATGTGAGTAGCACCTCCCGACACTAGTAGATGTACAGCGTATATCCTGCCAGTTGAACAACGAGGCTGTTGACTGTTTCATACTTTGTCCGTTTACTCGGCTGAACATATCGGACTACGCGAATGCTTCGTCATCCGTTGATGTGAATCCGTCCGCGTTCGTCATGTGATAGGTTAATAAACCTCAAGGATTTTTTTTACCGAACCCAGTCGAAAAATCGAATTGTCCGGCTGTAGAAACAGGTCAAGCGGATAACTATAACAATGTGCTCATATGGGATCGTCCGAATCAATGTGGAATTGAAAACCATCAGGACATTTTCATCTCTTCCTTAATGGGAAGCAAACCAGAGAAGGTATTCTTTCTGACAGCTGTAACTGCCATATGCAACGAAATCCTCTTCATGAACGGTCACGTAACACTCATTGTGGTCTCCTACTAGATATTCACTATCCAAAAATTTACTCGAGACAGGTTCTCAATCCAGAAAGTCAAACGAAGAAAAAGTCAGATACATGATGGAAAATACTTGTTTCTAAATGTTTTATGCTCCCCCAATTCGAATCACCGATCACTGATGAAAGAAAGATTACACATGATGTTGGCCTCTTCCTTCAGTGATCTTAATCGATTCACCAGGCCCCTGTCTGATCGATCAAGAGTGATGCTGGTGGTGATGGTGGTCAAGCGTCACTGGAACTGACGTGCTTTGGGCCCTAGAGTTCGAGGTTCGAAACCGGCTACCGCTATCCAGCTTTATTGGTAGACGGCCTCGCTGTCGTCTGGCTCAAAACAACAAATAGGCTACTGGTTCATTACATAGAATGTGATGATACGAGCACAAATAAAGATGGATCGATTAGGCCATACAAGGTTGGATAATCGTTTGGGCAATGGACACAGTCTCAGCTAGATAAGGGGGTAAAACAGAACTTGGAGCTGAATACCAACTGTAATAGTAAAATAATTTTTCTCATCAGCAAACAACTGAAACGCAAGTTTCGATCATGTATACCACCAGCACCAACAAATCTTGCGAACCACGCATGGAGAATACAATGTCCGAAATGCTGTTCCCCCCCCCAACCGCCTTCTTCATCTTCTTCTACAGTATCTCGGTAATCAAACCAACCAGAATAACCAAATTATGTATTTATGGTGTGATGATGATGATGATGCAATTTGGTGCCGAGCAAGAAAACCGAACAGATCTTCACTATGATCCTCCGGAATGGTTTCATACTGGAAAATGTGTCTCATTGGGTGGGAGCTCTAAATGCTAGCTTAGGATAATGGTGAGAACACACCAACCTTTATTTTTCACAAAGGAACCACAATGCCTAGGCATAGTCCTAATCAGCTTCAGGATTATTTGAACTTCAAAACTGCTTCGTTCGGAAAGGACAACTGTCGATAATTTGTGGGCAGTTTGGAATCTCTTTCCGCACGCTTGAAGATCGAACATTTCCTGTACAACGCATGCCAGAAACAATGAGTCCACCAGATCTATCCACAGATGGAACTTTTCACATCGAGGAATATCACATTACGCCATTCGGAAGTCCAGTCGAAGTGACCTCTAACCATCAATAAATCATCAAGACGACGGGGGCTGGTTGCCATGGCATTTATTTCACATTCCCAAATCATATCTTTTGGGTATGGTAAAGGTTGTACTGTACGATCAACCCCAGTAGAAGAATCGACGTAACTTCGACACCCGTGCAATAGCTGCAAGTAAGCGCTTTCTAGTGCCCCGAATTAAGGCCTCTTGTTGCATTCTGCATTTACTCTTAGAGTTATACCGAGTTATACCATCTGCGGTGATCTCCCCTTCAATAAACTCACAGTACCCAATTCTTTGCAAGTGCGCGTGTTTTTCATTATACAGTTCGAATAACCTTGACTCAAACAAGCAATGAGGGTTAACACCGGAAATGTAGGG
>UZAN01055446.1:3534-14504 GCA_900618425.1 Echinostoma caproni | reverse complement strand
AATAATAACAATGATATATTTTTCTTTTATAATGAGAAATATGCAAATAAGCACGATCAAAGCAGGTTTGATAAAAGTACAATGTCACCACATAAAACACAGTCAAATGTTCAAACGAAGATAAGTTGACTGCGGGAATGGGTTGTATTACCAAAATGTTCAATTTAACGTATTGTTGTTATAATTTTCCATTTGATGATGTAGCGCAACACAGTTTCAACTTCAAGGTCAACGAAGAAATCGAAATAATAGAATTTTGCTGAAAAAGTACGTATGTTGAGATTTGACAAGGATAAATGCTATGTAAAAATTATAAAAATACCAAAATAATACAGCCAAAATAGGACTAAAAATATTCTAGGACGAATAAAAGTGTTCTTAAATTCACAGGTACAACAGAGTGGAAAATTGCTGTGGTCATTTGAGGGTGAAAATCTCACAAGTTTGATTAAAGAAATATAGTATACTATAATAAAGGTACAGCAAACCTTTGATTACCTACTGACTTCCTCTATCAGAGAAGAAGCTATCAACGAATAATTTCATTAGCATAAAACAAGCCACAGACACGAGAGCTCATGTGCTTTATCGATGATATCTGGTATATTGAAATGCATCGAATGTGAGATTTTGAGGAATGTGTTGAATTATCTTATATCAAACAATGAAATAAAGAGGGTATACGAACTATAGAGTTTTTTTAAGATGGCTGGAATTCTAGTCACAATCAATTTAAACTAGGGGCATGGAAATGGAAACTTAGGACAGGTATAAACTTTGAAGCGGATTACTCCACTGTCGGGTAAGCAAAAATCTTCCGTAAAGAGGGTATTGCATACAGGATTGTGTGTTTCGCATTTTTATCGTAACCAGGGGCAGCATAAAGATATACAGCTGTAGACCCCTGTGAACGATAAAAATGGCTCACTCTATTTACAGAGCTGGTCAGCGACCAAGCGCTGCTATTTGCACCCGTCACCCGTATAATTTAGGGTTTTTGTTACTGTACCAAACCCTAGGAAACGTTACCACCTAGATTCCTCTGTTGTTGGTGTATTGGCGTTCTTAAGTTCATTCAGTGAAGATAGGTTGTAAGTGTGCAGAAGCACTCGAGTAAAATTTCCATCGCCACTCTATCGCTTTGTTGCATGTGAGAATAGATTATTGAGCAATATTCTAATAATGGTCATAAGTTGGTCTTATAAGCCACCGGTATGTCTCTTTTTAGTCGAAAGGACCTATGGAGCATGCCTATGAGTCCTCTGGCTTTGGCATTCTGAACCGATGTATGTTCAGAAAAGGTAAAAAAACATGAATACTACAAACCGAGGTCTCTTAGGAGTAATTTAGTTGCTAATGCTATATCATCTAGGTTAAATGTACCTGGAGGAACAGTGCATTTAAAAGCAAGGACAAGCTTTTCTCCGCAGAATACTTCAATAATATCTCCTTACTGTAGAAACTAAGGGCACTCAAGTCTTCAGTTATGTCGGCTACGACTGAGTTTAGCTTCCTTGTGCTTCTTGTGCTCCATTCTCACTGCGCGAATGGATAGCTGCTTGGCGCTTATTTCCTGCTTGTAACTAAGTGGAGTCGTTATGTTATGTTCACAGGGGTGGTCAAGCCCTGTGATCACCTGGACCCCAGTCGGCAACATCAAGGGAACGGAACCTGGCAGCAACAAGTTCCCGTGCTTTGGGTTATGTAGCTCGACAATAGTCGGCCTGGGTGATGAAGCGTTATGATTTTTTGGTCTCCCTGTCATTGCCCTGGTGGCAGATTTCGTTTTATCTGCACCTCTAACGGGATCTGAGCGAGCCGGATCATGTTCCTGGTGTAGAAGCGCTTGCATGCGGCTGCGCGTTTCTTGACAAAATAGCTTTGGGATGCCCCTGATCACAAAATTTAGGTTTCTCCCCAGGATTGTGTGGGTGTCAACCTCCAACTGCTTCAGGAAGTCACGTAAGCTGGTGGTTAGCTCGGTTCCCTTTGCTATGGCCTCCTTGTGAGCATACATGCGCGCACGAAGTGCCGTTTCTCTGATGACAGTTGAGACTGAATGGTCATGCTGTTTCCCCATTTTTTTCCGGCGGCCGATATTCTAAGCCGTGGGGTTGCCGATTTAACGGTGCGTCACTTAGATTTGGCCCTTACCCTATGTCTAAGGCTGCCAGTGAGGNTGCTCACCACTATCCATCCCGCGTCATTATCCACTCGAAGGCTTTTGCCTTTACCTTGATTCCCATTCCTAGGCATTGGGCTCCCTAGCTCGGAATTACCTCTGTTCGACTGCCTATTTTGGGTCGAGTTACAGGGGTGGTGCTGATGTTGCCAGCTGTGTGCTGAAATTCTCTTTTGGGAGTATCATTTTTATGTCAAGTGCAGTTGGAACACACCCATTTCATAAATATGTGGGCAGCAAAGTATTCAACTGCCTTGGTCGTTAACTTGCTGCACAGTTGAAGCAACCTATCCCGACACAGATCACGACAAATTCCCTCAACAAATTAGAGGAAACACCTTTTTCTGGCACACGGGTATGATGTAGCATCATGTTTGGCTAGTGTAGCTACTACTTTAGGAGGATTTCTCCGAGCTACAATGGGGCTTATCAGGGTACGCTTCAGAAGTATGTCGCGGAAAAGAGATATGTTAAAATTAAAACCCCAGCTAAAAGCGGTAAATACTAAGAATCAGTAACTCTGGTTAACACTCGGCAGAAAATTTAATAGCCTGGTCGCTCACCTGGACGGGAATTCGTCGCGTTGATCCTGCCAGCTGGGTTTCGCTCAGTTGTGGCTCCCTGATGCAAATTTTCGACCTCCAGCGCGGACGATATTAATTGCGCCTCCACTAATTGGCAACAGGAAACTGATATGTTGAGCTCCGCCTCTTCTTATTGTCGGTCTTTTTCTATGGCGACAACATCCGACTCCAAATTTAGAACAGTGCGCCAGATCAAGGTGAAGGTCAGGTCAGGTGGGCTCACAGGACTTAGTGGCGGCGTTCCAATTTTTCCGGCTACTTGCACTGATCGGCTCTGTGGATCCCCTGGTGCCACGACAACATGAATAGAAAACTCATTTTCAATTAAACTTACAGTATAGAACGACCAGGAGGGACCGACTTCGCAGGGATCCGGTCCGAGGGATTTTATCAGGAATGGTGTTGCAGCTTGCAGACTCATTGGAGGAAAGCCAGCCACTGAAGCTGAGGATATAGGGTGGGTACTCGTGAGAAGAATGCCAAAAGACAATCATAGAGTCCCTAGAGAGGGTGGGGTTGGGCGATAGGAAGGGGTTGGAGAGAACGAAGGTAGAAGAGGAGATGAAGACGTGATTTGGAGAGCTGTTGCGAAAAAGGTATAAAAACTAAGATGAAATGTGTGGTGTTCCTTGAGTCAACTGCGTCCAAACTGTTCAACTCAGTTCTAGCCCTCTTAAAACACCCTAGTCCATACAACGTCTAGCCTGCGCCTGAAATCCACTGTCCTTTGGTATCAGACTTGATCCAGTAGCCTATTTCAATGATTCACAATTGTAGCTGCGGAGGGTGACGCCCTCATTTGAGACCTCACTCCCTCCAGGTCAGGTCAAGTCAGTTCAGTTCAGTTTTCAGCGAATGATTGGTGGCTCTTGCCAATTGCGTGTCCAAATTCGTATGTTGTCGACCAGTTTCGTTGGCTTCGAACACTTCGTTATGCAATTTTTCTGAAAGGCAGTTTAATATGGTGCAGTATTACATAGCTTGTGGTTAGGTTGTAGGTAGTGACTAATTGCTAACCTTGGGAAAAGCCACTAGCGAACACTCATCGAGTGCCCTTTTAAACGCATCTACAGTACTGCAGCATACCGCGGCCAGCGACAATCGGTTTCACAAGGGAATTACCTTTTTATTGAACACCTTGCTCTCAGTTGCAGCCTAATATGGTTTCGCTGTCCCCGCGGTTCTCTATGCGAAAAGCAGAAGAACGGGTCGTCAAACATAAGGCCCGGTATGTCTTTGACCATTATAAATATCTCAATTAGGTCTTCTCTCCTTGGCCCTTTGCTTGAGAGAGAACAGTCTGAAATCACTGAGCCGCTGTTCACAGCTTTTCTTCCGTTGCTCAGTTATCGTCCTTGTGATTAGACGTTGAGCCCTCTCCAAGTTATCAGTGTCTTTTGGATGAAACGAAGTTCAAGCCTGCAAACAATATTCCAGATGCGGGTGGACGATACATTTGTCTTGGGGGGGGCGAACATAGCTGGTTTTCTGCACGTCACGGTCTCGCATAGGTGAACCAGTTGTCTCCTGGCACTATCTATATTTGCCTTCAAGCAAGGAAGACGTTGTTTCTTTCTTAACGGAACCAAAGGCGCGAACCTGCCTAGGAGTGGGAGTATTCCCGCCTTAATATGGCTTCATCTGGTTCCTAGAGATGCATCGGCTGGGTTGAGTACGCAATTTATATCCCATGCCACTCTGACCAGTTCGTCCTGCTCAATACCTTACTAGTTTGGCTTCTGGTTTAGTATGCCTGGTTTCTAGCGTTATTCGCAGGCCTGCATGATCTTTTTTCACCAAAGGTTCCTCCATAGTTATATACCTTATTTCAATAGGAGTTCTCGTGATCACTAGATCCAATACGGAAGGCCCGTCATTTGCTCTAAACCGGGTGGCTTGTGGCATGTGTTGTGATAATGCGTGCTGATGCACCACTTTAGAAGCAGTCTTCCTCCGGTACCGGCCGATGCCCTGTCTATATTCCAGTTAAGATCTGGCATATTAAAGTTCTGTACCAACAACACCCTTCTTGACGTAGTAAGCAATAACTGCAGTTGAGCAATAATCTGACCTTCTGTTGCATGTGTCTGCAGAGATTGTTTGACGCAGATGACCACTGATACCTCTCTGTCTACTTTAACTACACAACTAATGGTCTGTACGTAAAACTCGCTAGGGCTGCTGTTGCCTCCCACTGACTATGATCTGACTTTATCATTGGCAGAACCCCTACTCATTACCTGCCATCCATCCTATCTTGTCTATAAATTGTGTGGTTATCCTTCCTCGGGCTGATGTGGTCCCTCCGCATCCAAGATTTATTTATGACAACTATTTTTATACCTAGATCTCCTTACTTAGATTTGTGGAACACGAATACTTTGGTACATACTTGTACAAGTATTGTGACCCACTAATGATAACTCCAGGTCCTCGTGGTTTCGTTTTTCGTTAAATTTATTAAGCCTCATTCTGTGGCACGTGCTAATCAGGTAACAGTGTTAACTTTCTCAAATTAAATCCTATCAGGACACTGATTCAGCTTCAAAGCTGTGGGACACGACACCTCTTGATATATACTCATAGAAGTATCGTTACCCTTTGATTCCTACTTTATCTCCTTCTGATCTCGTTTTTCATTTGACTTATTAAGCTCAATCCTGTGGCACATTCACGTCTCAATCCTATTTCAGTATACTGATACAGCTTGTAATCTCTATCAGTGGATTATAAAGCCCATCGGTGAATACGTTCTCCAGTCTAGTCAACCAGTTCTCCCATTATGGTAACCCCACACCTCTCAGTCTGCCTTCCCAATATGCCGTGACGCTGAAGAGCCAAACTACTGTGTACACGTTCATACTCACGAATTATTTTCATTATACTGATGGAGCGTTCCAAGCTTACAGATCAATAATGGTATCCGCATTTTCACTTTATCGTTTCGAACTGCGTTTCCTCTGCACATTTTTCTCATACATACACCTTCGCGCATTAATTCCCTATAGATATTCTTTCGTGACATTATGTGTTACCCCTTCAACCCTTTCTAGCTGAATATTATCCCAGAATGTCCAGTTGTGCCGTTTCGTTTCAGATTAGGTTGGTTTGGGCCTGTTGAAAGCTTGGGGTCTACACTCACAATGGACAATTTGGCTCCGGCAATGGTTGTTGGGCTCGGCTATATCCACCATTTTGAACACACGTCCGCATTTCGGACCAGGTTGAGAATCACATCCCCTGTCTTGCCTACAAGGTGTTTTAAGAATGTGTCTAGCGTGTAGTCAGTCTCACATCAAAGTGAACAACGCCTAAATAGTCCAAATCACTCCATGACTGATCAAAGCCCTGAAGCCAATTAATGTGTTCTCAGAAGGAATCTGTGTTGTTGCATACAGAGAAACATGTACTTTGTCAAATGAATGAACTCACTGTACTGCTTCTTCTTATTCATTTCTATTTGCGTGTCTCTGTCTTCCCCGTTTATTGAATCACAGGCCGTATCTCCGTAGTTTCTTCCATACGCCGCACGTTGAAACGTCTTATCGTCCTCTCGATATAAAGTTTGCTGTTCCTTCAATTTCCGTTGACGTGTTTGCGTAGTGCACTTCTCCATCCTCGTCGTTTACCTCTGTGACCATGTCTACTTTGTGTTTCGTGTGCACTGCAATATTCGTTCTATTCCCTTACCTATACTGCTGTGTATCTCTTCTAATGAGACTTTCCATGTGGCTGCATTGTTGTTGTACACTGCACCTATGATCATGCTTCTTGCATGCTTCACGGGCTTCGTAAAATATACATTTATTTATTTATGTATTTAGGTTGTGCCTTCTCACCTCCCCACTCTTCCCGTATGCTGCATGTATTGGTATACCACAGTGTGAATGTGTCTGCATGAGCCTAGCTACTGGATGGGGAACTCATTTTGGGGGTTTACTGGGGCGTAATACCCGAGGTGTTAACTAATCTTTTGCGGAGTGTACGGCTGTGGTCGTGGTATGTTCTACTTTCCAAGTCACCCCCCTTTTCTCTCTGGAAATGACTTTGATCATCATTCCAAAAGCCTCCTAAACTCCCATATTTAACTCCTCGCTTGCTTTTGGAGTGCCTAATTTTCGTTGCAATCGGAGAGCTGGGGACTTCACAGCTACTAGGAGTTTTGAAACTATTGTAGCCCATGAAACTTGTTCCTTACAGTTCACCATGGCTTTCTTCTGCACACTGGTAATTGCAAATAAGGTCGGTAGATTTTGGTGCTCTGTCCTGTTTCCGCGGAGGATCGAACCTTACCTTGTGTACCGCGGCGTTGCTCTCTTTAGGCCTCTTTTATAGGTCCTTCACTACGTGTGATTTTGAAGGAATATTTTTTAATAATTTTGGTGTAGAGTTGCTCAAAAGCTTTCTAGTCGTGTGCAGGCAAAGCACCACGTTCTAACGGGGTGAATCTCCCTGATAGGTCTCTAGGGAGTGACTATCACATGCCCCTTCAGTGAGATCCTCGATCCTAGAAGCTATGGATAGTAAAAGATGTTCTGCCTTCGTGTTCGGAAACACCGCTGAGTGAGGTCTTGGACCACGTGAACTATTCTCCCTCCACAGTCCAATTCTGACACTTGGTGTACGCGGTGTTTGGGGTCACGTCAGGTTACAGGACTTGTAGCTTGAGCCAGTATGTGTCCTGATAGAATAAAGCAGAAGTGTTCATTCATAATTTGGAAAATGGTCTAGTGTGTAATGGGTTCACTCTAAACCTACGTAGGTTACATTTATATATCTACGTAGCAGGTGGGGGGGCAGTAAAGGAGTGTACAGGGCAATAGGATGGAGGAACGAGAGTAAATAATTCAAGAGATATCAACAGCTTTAACGCAAAATCCGTTTCCGGCAAACTTTCGCAAGTCCAACCGCTTATCCTGATGACGGTTAGCCATTATCTTGCGCGCAAACTTCGGATCAGTCTGACTTCTGCCATGCATACATAAACGTAAGCAAACAATCTTACATACTGTACTTACCTCTTATGTTATCAACCACAATCTTCTTATCTGTCGAAGGTTGGAGGAAAAGTTTGGAGTGTTCTGCTGAACTCCCTGAAGTCGTCAAAACTGGCAGCACTCTAGAGAGATGCCGCTGCCATGGTGACATTAGTGGCTATTAGATATTTAACTGCCTGGCAGCACTCCAGTTGGCTGGGATTTAGCACAAAACGTCTTTGGTACAGCCCGCAGGACCTAAGCTAAACTAAATATAGAGTGGTGGTGGTCGGGTAGTGGCTTTCTGCTCCCTGTTGATCAGCCTCAAACACAATCCATTTTAAGTTCAAAGAGACGCGTGCCTCTTTTATTCCATTTGAACCTCTTCTGATCAGCAGGAGTTTGTCTCACCGGTGATACCTTAGAGACGTAGTTACCTCGGTGACCTCAATTGGGTTTACCGTCTCCAACTGGCAGTCACGACAGGTTTGTTACCACTTACGTCTCGCAGTGCCGGATGAAATCTAGTTATACCAGTGATGTTTGGTTTCTTAAACGGGACCGCTCACCCATTACATTTGCCACTGGGTTCAACATGAGTTATGGACGCCGCAGCTATTCTGCCGCATTTCGGTCTCGCAATCGGACTGACCACAGTTTGACATGAGGCCCCAACTGTTTCGAACTTTTTGTAGAGCTTGGGCCATGTATGGGGATAGCACTACAACGTGGTACACTGATAACCGAGCTTGATCTTTGTGCATATCGGTTTTCATAAATACATCAATCATGCTCAAAACAGTCCGTATCCACGTGTTGACGCGTGGATTTATAGCTGGTGATATGGGTAATCCAGTTTGAATTGAGCGAGTAGAGAAGAGGATCTTTGATAAGTATTCGGAGTTGGTGACTACCTCCAGATAGCGCTATGATGATAGATTTACCCCTGTAAATTATAAAAATGAGTTATTTGACATCCTGGCCCTAATTTTAGAGTTGCGATCAACCAAATCTTTCATTTCCCTGACTGTTCTAAACTTCTAGCATTAGGTTGAGCGATAATATACATGCTTTTTCTCCCCCCTCTCATCAACTAGGAGACTACCTAAACTGTTTTCCATTTCCGGTTTCCTTTCCAGAGATCTGCTGCTGTTAGAATAACGGCGTTTACCGTCGGAACGGAATAATATGCAACGGTGAAGAAAACCGAAGTATAACCAAAAAACCAAAAGCAGGATCCTATGGACTCTCCCATGGACTAAACCGTTTCGCTAAAAACATCTGTTTGGCGAACAGTGATTTACTCAATGTTAGTCTGCAGACCCGCACGCAGCGACACCAGGCCCCGTGTTTTTTGATCGATGATAGAAGAGCTGGCGATGTTTGAAACCTCTTTTCTTCGACTTGATCCGTTCATTCTCGCCAAAACAGTGATATTACTCAGAAGCTGGTCGTAAAGACATGACTTTTATGACCGTATTTTCCAAACACAAATCTCCCAGCACATATATGCACAAAAAACCTTCACAAATTTCATCCATTCAGGCTTTGTCTCTGTTCATCTCCACACGATGAACGTTTGGCAATCTTTTAATCGTGTTCGATACTCACCGTTTTCATTTCTCATCCCTGATCTAACTCAAACCTGAATAACACAACTCATTAACGTGTGCATATTTCCAATTTTTTCAACTCCGGCTCTGTGACGTTTCTTCTCCATACCTCCTCATCTACTGAACTTCAAACTGTCAGACATGTACTACTTTGCTCACCTTCTCTTTTATCAATTCCCGAATGATTCAAATGTCCATTCATCGTTTTGTGATTCTTTTTGTTTGTTGAGCACAAACATAATCGCGTTCCACTGTTTTTTACCCGCACCAACTCTGTCAACTCAATTGTTCTATCATTTATTGTACAAAATGATCGTGCATCCCAGCATTCCTCACAACTTTCGTCGTGAAATATACCACTGTTGTTATTTTTATTGAGGAAAAACGTCCCAGGGTCCATAGACATTCTTCGTGTGGAATTTACCTCAAGCCTGCAGTGGTCTTTGTTAACCTTCGCTGGACATTTTCCAAGAGTTGCTGATTCCTTTTTAGGATTAGGGCCCAGGGTTGTACGGCATACACAAGGTGCGGTCTTACTATTGCATTGTAGCTGCCTGTAGCTACTTGCACTCTCCCATGTTTAGGGCTAGACCCCAAGTTTTAGATCACCCATGGAGGGTTGCAAGGTCTGCTTATACGGTTTCCTCGTAGGCGTTGCCGACTGTCTTAGCATCACTGACAAACAGTTAACGGGTAGACTTTAGCCCAATGATCAAATCGACCTAACCTGACCTTGACCTAGCATGCGCCTCGAATTTTGGAGTGGGACGTTTTGCTGTAAAATAAGGTAGACAATAGGTAATGGCAACACTCGAGAGTTCAATTTTCTGTTGGAAAATTAGTGGCAGCGCAATTTAAACCGGACCTTTCGCGCTGGAGATCGGAAATCAGAATCTGTATGCCACAACTAAGCGAAACCCGGGTGGCAAGACCAACGTGACGAATTCACGTCCAGGTAAACGACTAGGCTATAACATTTGCTGCCAAGAGTACTACCCAGAGTTACATATATCCTTGGTTTTTATCGAATTTGTGTAGGGTGTTCATCTTTACATACCTCTTTTACCGGACATAGTCCTGAAGTGTATCTAGCCATGGTAGCTCATAGAAATCCTCCTAAAGGGGCTACACGAGCCAAGCAGGGTATTGCACCCTACGTGTGTGCCAGAAAAGAATGTTCTCTCGAGGTGGTTAAGGGCATACGTTGTGATCTGTGTCAGAATTAGTTTCACCAACGGTGCAGTAAACTAAGTTCTAAGGCAGTTGAACACTATGCTGTCCACACGTTTCTGAAATCGGTTTGTCCAAACTGAACCACCTCTATCGGAATATCCAGGGCAAAAGCGCTGTCACCGAAAGGAAACTCTCCTTCACAGATGGCAGTGTACGTCAAACAGTTCCTACTTGAGTGACGCGTAGCCGAACCGATACAAATCCCGAAGTAAAAACACAATTGATCTGCAATGTTCTACGGTACTAAATTAACGAAATCGTTACAAATGTACAATAAAACAAACCCCAAAATATGCGGCCGAGAGTACTCAAGCAAGCGAGTCAAATAAGATGTCCAGAGAGAGGCAAACAGTCGCTCCTGTTCTCAAACCACGCCAAATTC
>UZAN01055436.1:0-11681 GCA_900618425.1 Echinostoma caproni | reverse complement strand
TCGGAAGTGAACAGCTGCTACAGGACTCAAGTGAGAAGGACCCGGGCATCATCATTCATGAAAACTTGAGCTGATCACTCAGTTGCGCCAGGGTGTTGAATCCAGCTGTAAAGAATTTCGGCTTGCTTAAGTATCTTTGGGCGGTTTGAGTCAGCGCTTTCCCCCGTCTGTTATCAGGACACTTAGAGTACGCTATCCAGACATGGAATGTATGGCTACAACGTGATTGCAAAATGCTGCAGTACCCACAACGGATGGCCACCAAAATGGTTAAGGGGTTTAATCGCTATTCATACGCAGACAGACTGGAGTCGTTGGGATTATATCCCATCCAATGCCTGCGCATCCGAGTAGATATGATTATGGTATACCAAATAATGCAAAACCCAAGCCATCCGTGTCGCCCGCTGCTGAAATTATCACCCAACGTTCATCTTAGAGAATATCCGTTCAAACTAGTGGTCTCAAAATGCCGATTGGAATGCCGGCGTCAGTCATTCGCAGTTAGTGTTCGGTTCGGAACTCTCTCACCTCACGTCGTCTGTGCACCGAGCATTGAATCATTCAAACTGGGACTCGATGAAGCATTAGCACACCTAACATTCCAACATCGAGTGAAGCTGTGTGCACCAGTGGAAGAAAACCGTATCATGTGATATTTTACATAAGGAATTGGATGTATCACTGTCGTTGAACCACAACATGAACCTATGGGACGAGAAAAGTGTGAGCTTGTACATTATTCCGATAATAAAACTTTAAAATTTGGATCAAAATCGAGTAATCTCTAATTCGGCGATACTGTGTGGAGAACAACCTCAATGATTTCCTTCTTTCTACGTAAGTCTTGGAATGCACTCCTTTGGCCATTCTTTGTGGGCGTTACAGAATCGTAAGATCTCGTTGCAACCATGGATTTCACGCTTGAAAGACATACTCTATGTCGGGTCAAACGTGGGCTGATAACAAATGTGGGAACAGCATAAGTTCGTATTTGCCAAATACTCACTTTAAGTGGATCAACATGTTTTGCAGTGGTGGACGATGCCCTGGGGCAGTTTAAAGAGCAATTTCGGTCGTCCTGAACAATGACACCGAAATGTTTCTCATTCGAGGCTTACCAAAGTTGTTGATCTCTCAGAAAGTACCGAAAAAGAGTTCTGTGGAGAAAGGATACGACCGTACATTTTGATGCGTGGAATTGCATGTCGTTTTGATCGACTGTTGATAAGCAGCACTAGGTGTTCTCTGAAGTGCGAGTGAGTCCCTAGGTTTTGTCATTTGTCCACATTTGTGCATCATCTGCAAATGATAACGTTTTTGGCCCCATAATTTCTGTCAGATCGTTTATGAAAACTAGCAAAAGTTGAGGAGCCCAGCACGCATCCCTGTGGAATTTCTTGGGTTACGCTGATACGATCAGATAACTATCCAGAAACCCCAACTGTTGCAGTATACTGTCGAAGAAATTCTTCTAGGCAACCCAATAAAATTTCCCGAATTCCATAATTGTGTAGTTCACTCCGATGGTACACCCAAAAGTACTTAGCGAATATTTTTGTGCGATAGAAATGCTTGTGATACGCAGCACAGAGCGCTGGACAGCTGTTTCGTCTTATTTGGGACTCGTCAGCAGTGCGTACTTTTTGTGCCGAACATGATCAACAGTACCTGGTGCCTGTGAAAAACCGAATGGGCTAATCCAAATTGATTGAGCCATTCACGCAAGGTGATAACCATCGACTGTGTAGCCCAAGGGTAAGGGTTTGAAATCCCAGCCGAAAGAATCGCGGTTCGAGTCCTGACAAGGACAAAAAGTACGCACTGCCGACGAGTCCCAAACAGGACAATATAGCTGTCCAGTGCTCTTTGCTGCTTATCACAGCCATTTCCATCGCACAAAAATGTAAACAAACAGTGGGGAATTAACGAGCTCCCAAGGAGTGAAACATCAAACATGATCAACAGTGCCTGGTGCCTGTGAAAAATCGAATGGGCTAATCCAAACATTTACCATTTAAATATTTAGCGAATATTCGATAGTTATGCATTCAGTGAAAATTAAATCAAACCAAACAAGATTTTTGTCCTCTTTTTTAAATCCATCATTCAAATTTTCCGTCACTTGTTCTTCTTGCTGTCAGGATCATTTTTGAAGAAACATCATCGTAGTGGATGTTTTTCACGTGACTGTATCATTTAAAATTGTAGTATTCGATTTATTACTCTAACAGATCTTAAAGGAGTTTTAGTTTCACAGGTTTACGTATCCTCATGTAAAATGGTTTTAAAAAAATCTTAATTCGATGCACTCTGATGGTAAAATATCGGGCGGTACTGTGTGTGCGCTTATGTCTTGGGTTGTCCTAAATTGTCTTCTATTATTCTCATCTAGGGTAGCTTTTGTGTATGAGTATCGATTTGGCCACTCCCCATTATCCGCCAAAAGTTCCTACGGCCACGTCACACATCTGCCACCTGTTTATCGTAGATGACCGCTAACCTGTCTGTCTGTGTGTGTACCCTGCAAGATCAATCGGTGTGTCTGGTCCATGAATCGTTTAAAGCAGAGGTATAGTTGCGTGTGTTTGTTCGTGGTCGAATGATTGACTAGAAAATTTCATTGTTTGAGCTCATTCGAGAAGATCGTATGAGACCGGTCGCGTTCGGTTGGTTAATCAATGGATAGTCCAATTATTGATATGGCCTCTAGCTTGTGTGATGTGTTTGCGCGGTGCGTTTCGTCGTACCGATGTGTCTGTATATTGCCTCACAATTCGTAATGTTGGTCGTCCAAGGCACGTCCCATCGATTCACCTGTATTGTACTGTTGCTTTGAAAATTGTCGGTACGCAAGATACTTCAAGCGAAATTTACAATTCACTAGTTGGACACAAATTGGCAAATGTCTCGCATCGCGTGGAACACTATGCTCATGTGAGTTTCCATTGTTATGTATTTGTATAGACGTGCTTCATACTATATTTGGCTAGAGTTCACATACCCAGTAGAATTAACTTATTCATTTCGATTGAATAAATGGTCTATCTCAAAGTGACAAGGCTTTGCTTCTGTTCAACATATCCGACTTTTTTTGTCTCTCTCTCTCTCTCGATATACTTACTACTGCAAAAAAATTAGGTCCTAATGCGTTCCCATTTCCACATACGATTACTTTTTGACTGTAATCTTGTGTTTTATGTCAGTTTGACGGGCGCGGATAGTGTTGACAAACAATCAGCGTGAGGATGAAAATTCCGATTAAAATCACCGACCAACGAGTAGATTTCGCATGATCACCCTGGATCGGTGTATTGAGTGACATGTTTTGATCTAGAGAGATTATTTTTTAGTCTTGATTCTATACGATACGCTCACTTCGGACAGTTTAGTGACCTGTAATAGCAAACCAAGAAATCCTATGCAATTGTATTTTTTGTTTGGAATTAGCTGAGACGAATGTCTCGCAATTCGGCCGAGAATTGTAGTTCATTTCATCACAGAGAAGAATTCTATAGCAAAATTAACACTCAAACGTTGCTGATGAATTCCGTAGAAACAAACACTCCACAAATTTGTGTGGATCCGATCGGGAATGATAGCGATATGGGATGGTACGAAGCGATGGGCTGAACATATTGGTGTGTGAGTGTGTGTGTGTGTGTGTGTGTGTGTGTGTGTGTGTGTGAATGAGTGAGTGAGTGCAACTGGTAGAAATCGTCATGTAGAGCGCGTGTGAAATCAGAACGGACTTTTTGATAGATATTTTGTTCATCAATGATAATAAGTGACACAGTTCACGACAAGCAATTTTCAAAACGTTGGGCGAAACAAAATGAGAGAAAAATCAGGGAGAAGGGTGACAAACCAATGACAAAATTATTTCTTGTTCAGAATTTTTATTGCCGTGAGTTTCCGTATTTGAAAAGATAGTTTTCGAAGATTCCTCACAAGAATGTAAATATAAGATGCTCTTTTTTGATTCATGCTTATGATTACTCTCAGTGTTTTCATGTTTTTGATATTGGGGCCATGGGAAAATGTGGATCAAGAGAGGGTAAATAGATATTCCAATCAATTCGAGAATTTGACGGTCAGTCCAGATAGAAAAAAAAAGAAAACATAAATATGGGACGAATTTTGAAACACCTTTGACACAGCGTACAGCCTTACAAAGCAACATATCATTCATATGTTTTTTTCACCATTTTTCCGCAATATACTTGCAACCAAGCCACCCAGGTTGATCAAATCTGACATAATGATGACGAGGATGATGATGATAAAAATCATTGGCCTGTGGAGAAATCGAACGGAATTTGTCTGTGGCCTTGCTCAGTTGATTCATCCTCGAAAATGTGTCCCTGTGGTTACCTAAATGCCGTCAAACTCCACTCTGAGGGTTATCATGAAAGTGCACTCCGTCATTGTGAATATCGAAATCAGAAATATAGGTTGGCACAATATATCCACAATCATTTCGCTGCATCACCGAATGGCCGAACACATCTCGCGATGGCTTAATAAAGCGATGGACGACAAGTTTAAAACTATTACATCATCGACTGAACAGGATAGACTTAGACCTTTGATAACACAACACTTATTCGAACAAAAACATTGTGCCACTCCAACCCACGCATTTCGCGTCATTTACAACGCAACAAACACAAAGTTTCTGAAATTTGCCGAGGCTTCAGCCATTCGCACTCTCAAACCCGATCTATGCAAACAACGTGAATCTTTGGTCACATTAGCTTTGCCTTGGTCTTTGTGTTGGTGTGTAGTGTTGTCCGTTGTGATTCAGGATCTTGTATTCATCTCACAGTTATTAGCTTACTGACTCAAAAAAAAAATCACTAACTACAGTATGTGCAAGTGTACAGATGCAGCGAACTGATCATGGATACACTGTGTAAACCCATGTTTCGGGCATTTCTATTCATATTTGTGATGGAAACGCAGTATTTTCAACTGCGTAATCTGTCACATGAGTTGTTCTGAGTTAGGTGATGTCATGAATAGTTGTACGTGGCAGATGAACGATAATCAATCCTCAAGGTCATGTATGCGTCGGGGATGAGTTTATTGGACGAAACACAAGAGTGGCATGTGGTTCATGCCAATCGGAACTGAAACGAGGACAGATACTCGCCCAAAAATACCCGGACACAAGTGTGGGAAAGATCGAAGGAAAAACTCAACGGTCAGCACCGGATATTCGTACCATTTTGGCCGGCCTATGTTGGTATAACTTGAGGTGTAAGTGTGGAATTCGACGGAAGATCTCTGGTCAAGGCAAGAAATAACTCTCACATGCTGTTTCAACTCAGTTAAGAAGTGTATCGAAGTTATGTTGAGCAACAATCGTTGAGTGAATGTGCCGCGCGTCAATATACTGCTACAAACTACAACGAAATTACAGAAAGACGAAGTTATTACCACGGTTTATAGACCGTCTTATAGATGATCAAGTTACGTGAGTTGAAAGTCACATCGACTGAACTTCTGCGTGGAACGGTGTGATATCCAGCGAAGCAACCAGTTTTACCACAATCAACCTGTCGCATTCATATAATGTTGGCATGATCCGATTGAGATATAATGCCGTAATTGTAGCAATAATGGCGTTATAATTCCAAAAGTCGGTACAGGTCGAGGATATTCCGCTACTGAGGATTACAACTGTGAGGTCAGTAATTTTGCATGTATAACACAAAAACCCAATCAGAAACATTCCATCGCCATTCTTTCCGACACACAGGTTAATGTATAGAGAAATCAGTAGTTATTCTTCCAAACATATCACGTGGGCTTTGATGGTCTTGTTTCATTTTTGATCACTGAGCGTTACCTACTACTCACAAGTGAGTAGTACCTCACGAGACTCCTCCCCCCCCGATGATAAGGAGCTCTGCATGCCTTGGATTTTGTTCACGTTTGTCTCCAATTCTCGACATTGGGCGGCATCATGTCTGATCTTGTGTAATTGGATTCTGGAACTTCTTTTGTTGGTTTACGGCGTGTGTTGTACATTTCCTCGTGCCATGTTGCGAGATTGTTCCGATGTCCACTTCATCCGTTCATCCGTTGAATTTTGTAGACGGGAATTAACTTCCTCGAGCCAGGGCCGCTCGCGAATCCCCCAACATGCTGCTTATACTTTACTTTAGATCCAACCGGAAGCACACAGACCATCCGTCTAGTTTGTATCCTCGACTTGCGCCTGCACCTTCTTCAGGTTATTCCGGGCTTCACGTCTTGTCTGTTGAAGTTGTTGCGGAGATAAATTGTTTCGCGGCCAAATGCCAACGTTGAGATCCGCTGGCAGCTTCGGGATTCTTCCATACATCGGTTGAAATGGTGTATGTATGGTACTGGTCTGCGTGGTCGAGCGGTAAGCCAAAAGTAGTGAAAGTAGGGCCGACTCCCAATCCCCTCCTTTCGCTGCCAGCTATTCTTCGATTGTTCTGTTATTGCTTTGGATGAGGCCGTTGGTTTGTGGGTCATAGGGCGTTGTGCGTATCTTTTTGATGCCTAATTTCTGTAAGCACGTGCGAAATTCATCGCTCTCAAAGCACGGGCCTGGATCCGTGAGAATGGCTTGCGGTACACCATGATTCGCCACGATATGCTCCACCACAACTCTGTTTATCGTAGCGGCTTTTTGATCCGTGACTCCTACCGCTTCAATCCAGCGCGTGAAGTGCTCTGTCATTACAACGATATATTGGTGTCCTCTAGGGGACATCGTAAATGTACCCATGAGGTCGATGGACCATAACTCACCGATGTCGGATACTGGTATTGACTGAATTGCACATTGTAATGGGCCGGAGTTTGACTTGAACAGTTGACCTTTTTCACACGCCACCACCTGGTTTGTCACATCCGCCTGCATATTTGGCCAATATTCCCGCTGTCGAAGCAGATCGTAGGTTCGAGCGCATCCGGTGTAGGCCAGTTCATGACTGTCTTTGATGAGGATTTGATGCAGCTGGTTCGGAATGACGACCACAGGGCACCTTCTTCCTGGCTGTCGTTTCATTAAGACACCAGCGGCATTCAAATAAAGCTGCTTCCATACGGATTTCCATGACTTCATGTGTGTACTATGTTGAACGTTTTGGTATTGCTGGCCTTGTGAGATTGCTTCGATCACCTTGTGGAGTTCTTGGTCCTTGCGTTGTTCCTTCACCAATTCTTGCGGGTCTTGTCCCGCTGTCAGCATTCTGACATTGAAGGAATCGGCTTCCTCCTCACGAGACAAAATATCTGCCACACAGTTTTCGGCACCTGCAATATGATTGAATGTGAAGTCATACTCCTGAAGACGAAGCGCCCATCGGGCTAGTTTTCCTCTCGGGTCCTTGGCGGTTTTATTCCACTCCAGCGGCTTGTGGTATGTTTCTGTATGGAACCTTTGACCCAGAAGGTATAGTTGCCACTTATCTTCGGCCCAAACGATTGCAAGACATTTTTTCCGAGGTGGACTATTTCCTTTCCGTTGGAATAAGGACCCTACTTGCGTATTCAGCCACTCCACTTACTTGTTTGAGTACGGCTCCCACTCCAACGTCACTGGCATCCGTTACCACTGTGAAGCGCTCACCAAGCACCGGCAAATTCAGTGTCAGGTGTTGTTCGTTCATGGTCCCTTGGATTTCATCGAAAGCTTTCTGGGTCTCTGGTGCCCATCGGAAGCAATATTCTTTCTTGAGCAGGGTGTATAACGGTTCAGCTATATTCGTAGAGTTTTTGAAGAACCGGCTATAGTATGCCGCACAGCCCGTAAGCCGTCTTAATGTTCTTTTCGATGTTGGACGTGNCCGGAAGTGGTCTCACCTCGCCGTTTCCAACCTTGTGCCCAAGTAAAGTTACTGTGTCGGCTTCCCAATTTGGAACTTAGACCCATTAATCCGAGGGCCCGATTCTTGGATTCTTTTCGGGACATTTTCCAAGTGGAATATGTGTTGGGCTGTTGTTTGGCTATGGACAACAATATCGTCACCGTGCACAACCACGTTGGCGATATCTTCGAGGAACTTCAGCATGAGGAGGCGGAATGTAAATGGTGCTCCTGAGAATCCGAATGGGATTCGTTTGAACTGATGTTGTTTATTGCCAACTGTGGTGAACACCATTTTCTCTCGATCGGCTTTCTTTATTGGTACTTGCCAATATCCTGATCGTAGATTCACTTTTGCGCTTTACAGTTGGTCAAACGTTTCGGCCACAGTTGGGACTGGGATTGGTTTATTTAGCCATAGTGTTTACTTGGCGGAAATCCACACAGAACCGAAGTTTGCCGTTGGGCTTTTCAACCAGCAGTACTGGCAAGTTATACGGACTTCTAGTTTCTTCAGTGATTCCTTCCGTCAACATTTGTTCTACCTGCCGCTTGACTTCGTCCTCCAAGTGTAATGAAATTCGGCGTGAAACATAGGCTCGAAATTTTCTTATCTTCATTGGGGTTTCGTGTTCGACCCAGTTACAGAAACCGCACGGGTCATCATCGAAGTTGAGGCCAAAGTTTTATTTTGGGTGATATTTTTGGAAAAAAGTGGCTTGTTAACATTGTGAGTATCTGAAATGTTACTGGCCTTCTGTATTTTTTTAGTTCGCTTTAAGTGTTTCTATCAGAACGACAAAACAGAAAAATTTTTCGTTGCCTCGGAATGTTTCCGTTTGAGTATTAACCCCGGATCAAAGTTGAAGTCAGAGCTTTATTATGGAAAATATTTACAGGGCGTTGATTTTCTAATCCCATAGGGTTTAGCATAGATGAATCGAATCACGGTTCATAGAAAATAGACGAATGTCACAATTTATCCTTGTTTCGTGCACTGTTATGGATGTTGTAATTTGAAACTTGTCAAAGCATCATCCAGTTTATGCTTGAAGGAATCAATTGTGGGCACAGAAACAACGTGTGGTGGTAGAGAATTTCAAGTAGTGCACACTCTGAGGGCGACAGAATGACGTCAACATTCTAGTCGACATTTTTGGAGCACTAATTTGAATGAGTTCCCCCTCAGATGAGTGTTGAGCGACAAGGCAAAGAATGAACGACATGCTTGATTTGGGTCCTGCATTGTTTGGTATACGAAGATCAAGTCTTCTCGAATGCGGCGACACTCTGTGTGGAGTACAGCAGTTGCAGTGATTCCATTCCCTCCACCTAAGTCTTAGAATGCAGTCCCTTCATCATTTTGGTGGCCATTGTTTGTGGACGGTGCAGAATCTTCAAATGGCGTTGAAACCATGGATGCCACGCTTGAATCACACACTCTGAAGGCGAATGAATAACGTCGGCATTTTTGGAGCACTAATTTGAATGAGTGTCCACTCAGGTGTGTGTTGGAGGACAAGGAAAGCAGTGGAGTATCGTGGCAGCACTGGCTGGAACGATGGCGACACTTTCTTTTTAGTTGTTCCAGTACTCACGGCTGACAACCTCTTCCTTTTAGAGCGTGACAGCAGGATCGTGTCGAATTTGGTAACAAGTTGTCCATTGTTCAGATCAACCACGGCCCTTCAACTGCGCTATATATCTATCTGCTCCCACTGTTGTCTGGTTCGTGTCTTTTCTTATGATAAATGGATGCTTGATTATCTTGTTTCCAACGCGGACTATCTGTTTGGCTACTCCGTTTACCTTCAACTGGCAACCTCCGACTATTTTCACAGCTGTATTCCATATTTCCAGGCGTTCATTTGCTTGAGGTCTCGCCAACGATATTGCCGCCCCGGTGTCGATTAGGCATAACTCTCTTCGACCCTCTATCTCCAATTGGGCCTGGATTGCACCGTGGTCTACCGCTCCTATGATAGCCTTGTTTGAGGAGACGGGCGTGTTCTGTGTAAACCGTTTCTCGAGAGAACGTTTTTTGTATCCTTCTGGGCAATGCCTCCGCCAGTGGCCCAGTTTGCCACATTGAAAGCACACATTCCTGTTCTTTCTTACTCCGCAGTTTGACTTCACTGCTGCCACTTCTTCTGTCGGCTTTTTCAGAGCTTCCGTAACGTCTTCTAGCGGCTTGGGACTTGGTGAGTTTGGAGAGCCGAAACTTCATGATTGGTTAACTGTCTCACGGCTTCAGTCAGAATGAATATATCCATGGCGCGCCCCGCTTAGACAATTCGCGTCTTTTCCCGCAGATTATTCGACAGACTCTCCGCGAAACGCTCCAGCAATAATTCCGAGCGAGCAACGTCGTTTGAAGTTGGCAGCGCCCGATCCAACAGAGCACGCAGGGCCACGGTGTGCGACAGGGGGTCCACGCCAACTCCGGGCTGCGCCATCCTGATGCTCCGCAACGCCTTCTGGCGGTCGGCCGGGGTATCAAAACCCGCTACCGGGGCGCCCTTCGTGGCAGCCCACTCCATCTTCTCCAGGCCTCTTCGCTCCGCGTCCAACACCGCCCACGCCCGGCCCTTGAGAAGCGCTCGGAGATCCGTGAACTTACACCGATCCGACCGTATTCCAGCCAGCTCCGTGACGCCCCTGAACTCATCCAGGAACGTAAGCACATCTCCATCCTCGAAGGCATCAGACCACGAACTTACATCCTGATCCCATCGACGGTATCGGTTGTTATAATGCCAAAAGTCGGTGCAGGTCGAGGATGTTCCGCTACTGAGGATTACATCTGTGAGGCCAGTAATTTTGCATGTATAACACAAAAACCTAATCAGAAACATTCCATCGCCATTCTTTCCGACACACATGTTAATGTATAGAGAAATCAGTAGTTATTCTTCCAAACATATCACGTGGGCTTTGATGGTCTTGTTTCATTTTTGATCACTGAGCGTTACCTACTACTCACAAGTGAGTAGTATCTCACGACCACCTAGTGGTACGTTGTGCACGCGGAATAAGAATCGGTGAATAACAATCACGGACGTCACTTAAGCACTGGATCACGCTGGTACTAGCACACAATACCACACGTAACTGAGAAGCGAAGAAAAGACCTCAGGCATAGTAGTTCTTTCATTGCAAGAAGTGAGGGGATTAAATAATATGAACAAAAGAAAATCGTTGGTCATCTGGGCCTCTGCCAATCGCGTTCGAATATTTCTGGCGTTCCTCTGCTTCTGTGGGGGCCGCACGATTTCTGATGGGTTGGCATAATCGGCCTATGGCTTTCAGTCCAGAAGCTGTGACACGCACGCACTTTGCTGGTGTCACCCGTGTAGCTTGACTGATCACAGTTGTCTTAAAACTGTAACATCCCGCTCCGTGGTGTGCGTGATCTTGCAGGCTGGGATCACCGCAAATAGTCAATGTCAGAGCTCAAGGCGGGGGCTGTGTTCGAGCCTGGAGCGTCTGTCATTCTTTCGAGTGGAAAGTTTCGATCGATAATTCTCTTGGGGAATCTTATGTCAAAACTTTAAACGATTTTCTTCGCCTTAAGCTAGCAGAAACTCGATTGAGATTTATGATTTTCCAACACTATTCATACATCATGTACGTAAAACCCGCCTCACTAGAATGTGTTTGCTGCATCAGAGTATCAAGAACATGAGATGCTCCCCGCCCCCATAGCCCTTATTCGAATCCCCCAGGAAACATCTGAGGTCTCTTGAAAACGGATGGGGGGGGGGTGCGTGACGCGTCCTAATTAGATACAAATTAAATACACGAGGGGAGCAATAACGAAGTTCAGACAATC